>JXCR01131203.1:58538-111372 GCA_002079205.1 Phalaenopsis hybrid cultivar | reverse complement strand
ATATATATATATATAGACACACACACACATACAAACATACATGCATACATGTATATATATAATGTTTATCTTGCAAATATTTAATTTTTATAAACTAAAACTAAAGACTTTTCCTTGAGAAATCAAATATTAGGGTTGCTCATCATAGCTTAATAAAATAAGATGTAGCCACATTCCTTTCGTCATTTGGAAACCTTTACATCTTTAAAAGTATAAAATTTCCAAAATTAATCTAGAAATAATTATAGATCATTTACTTACTATTTTTAGCTTTTTTAACTTAACCTTGAATCTTTCCACCAACAATAAACTCGTTACTTATAAGGGTTGACCTAAGCAGATCTCTACAAGACTAAGTCTAGTTCCAAATACTTTTAACCCACCTGAAACATTCTAAGAAATTACGAAACTCTCCAGATCATTTCTAGTCATATTACTTAATTATATCTAGCATTTTGTTTCCTTGAATTTTCTTATGTTTATCACACAAAAAACCTATTATTTATGCTCAAGATCTCAAGTTTGATAGATTTCAAGTCAAGTTAGCCATATAATTGATCGTTCATTGATTCCACATAATTTTGTCTTAATAAATCTTAGATAATCTTTCCAATTCTCCTAAAATATCTAAAATCGTATTTAGCCACAATTTAGGGTTCCAACCATAGGCATATATCAGAATTCAATCAATTGGGCTAAATTAGTTTTTTAAAGTTTTGGTCAAATTTGATTGAGCTAAGTCAACCACTCTTTTTATATTACATTAGACTTATTAGCCAATCATATTAGAATATATTTAAATGTTTAGCTGACTTCAAATTGTCCAATCTTTGGGTTAATGTCTCAATAAGGTAAATTTTGTCCCATTGGGTCAAACTAGAGCACAAAGTGGTCTAATCTACTCTAATAGTCAATTGTGATCAATCTACCTATTATTTATTAATCTAAACTCTATGTGAGTGGTCTGGCCATGTGATTGGAGTATTTGTTACAAATTTGTTTATGAAGTTTAAGCATCTAAAGTTGTTCAAACTAATTGGAATTTAAATTTAACTCAAGCCAAAAATGAAACATAGTTCACTCAAATTTATAATGAGTTCTCTAGTTTTTGTAGGGTTAGCGTAGTTTGCTAAAGGCTAAGTGGCATAGATCGTGTGACGTAGAAGTGGTGTTTGTGATGACAATGAGTAGGAATCAACAAAATATAGCAAAATATGTAGAAGAAGAGAAATCTCATAATGAGTTGAGGACAAACATTGATGTGATCTAGTGTCATGTCAAGGTGAAGGGAAAAATAAATCAATAGGATTTGATGGCATACTAGAATGAAGTAGATTTTGTGATAGCATGAAACATTCATCAATGTGATCTAAAGCCTTGTGAAGAAAATTAGAGTTCGTTACAATATTAATTAGTGTGTGAAAGAGAGAAAAGATTCATTTACAATATGCAATGAATGATGAGAGAGAAGAGGAGTTCGTGACAAGTTGGGGCAGGTAACGATGGAGCAATCAATGTGCAAAGGGCTGAGGAGTGAGTCATGAATCCTTTGTGCAAATCAATGCAGACCAATAGTTGAAGTGATTTAAATAAGGTTTGGACCCGAGATCCAATAATATTTATGTTCAAATTCAATTACTTTTTAAACTAATTATGATGGAGTCAGCTTTTGATAGTACTAGTGGGGGGACATTAAAGTACCGATGCACGTATATGGAAAAAATATTAATATTGAAATACCTTAATTAGTAAAAACTTTTAGAAGATGCTCATGTGACGGTTGTATAGATATAAAATGACATTGATATGTTGTTGCTATAATAAGTCTCTTTTGAATAACATCAAATATTTATATTGATTTATTAAAAAATTTAACTAACATGCACAATGTTTTCTTTTTCCATTTTATCACTTAGTTGAAGAAGATGACTATTCAATGGCTTGTTTAGCTCCCTATTATTTTTAAACTAACTTTTCAGGTAAATTTTAAGTGATTAAAAGATGAGTGATAGAAGGAAAAATATTTATAGAAAATACAGAAAACAGTAATGAGGTAATTTTAAATATATTTCTTTAATTTAATTTGAGTAGTGACTTTCATTTGTTAAATTGTGGACGAATATAAACAATTTAGTTTCCACTGTTCAATTTTTTGCTTCTGTCTTGGTTAATTTCAAGTCTCGAACTGGATCGTGGCAATATATGTGTCGCCTACCGTAACTCTTTGATTGACAAAGATTGTAAAACCTCTGTGGTCACAGGTTCGAACCCACCTTTGTGCGGGATGAAATTTTTAGACATATATACTGCTAGTAATTATAGAGTAATTTTTGGTAACTCTCCTCTATCACCTTTAAAAATTTTGATCAATAAGGATGGGCTAAATCTTCCTTATATAAGACCCTCTAAGAATACTTTGTAATCCTTCATACAAATTTAATTTTTGCTTAAAAAATGCATACAAATATATGTATACACACACGCACGCACGCACGCACGCACGCACGCACGCACGCACGCATTCACGCGCGCACACACCCACGCATGCAAGCGCGCATGCGCACACACACACAAACATACATACATACATACATGCATGTATATATGTATATATATAATGTTTATCTTGCAAATATTTAATTTTTATAAACTAAAACTAAAGACTTTTCCTTAAGAGAAATCAAATATTAGGGTTGCTAATCATAGCTTAATAAAATAAGATGTAGCCATATTCATTTCGTCATTTGGAAACCTTTCCATCTTTAAAAGTATAAAATTTCCAAAATTAATCTAGAAATTATTATAGATCATTTACTTACTATTTTTAGCTTTTTTTAACTTAACCTTAAATCTTTCCACCAACAGTAAACTCGTTACTTAAAAGGGTTGACCTAAACATATCTCTACAAGACTTAGTCTAGTTCCAAATACTTTTAACCCACCTTAAACATTCTAAGAAATTACGAAACTCTCCGGATAATTTCTAGTCATATTACTTAATTATATCTAACATTTTGTTTCCTTGAATTTTCTTATGTTTATCACACAAAGAGCCTATTTTTTATACTCAAGATCTCAAGTTTGATAGATTTCAAGCCAAGTTAGCCATATAATTGATCTTTTATTGATTCCACATAATTTTGTCTGACTAAATCTTATATAATCTTTCCAATCCTTCTAAAATATCCAAAATCTTATTTAGCCACAATGTTCCAACCATAGGCATATATCACAATTAAATCAATTGGGCTAAATTATTTTTTTTTAAGGTTAGGTCAAATTTGATTGAGCTAAGTCAACTATTCTTTTATATTACATTAGACTTATTAGCCAATCATATTAGAATATATTTAAATGTTTAGCTGACTTCAAATTGTCCAATCTTTGGGTTAATGTCTCAACAAGGTAAATTTTGTCCCATTGGGTCAAACTAGAGCACAAAGTAGTCTAATCTACTCCAATAGTCAACTATGATCAATCTACTTATTATTTATTAATATAAACTCTATGGGAGTGGTCTGGCCATGTGATTGGAGTATTTGGTACAAATTTGTTTATGAAGTTTAAGCATCTAAAGTTGTTCAAACTAACTGGAATTTAAATTTAACTCAAGTCAAAAATGAAACATAGTTCACTCAAATTTATAATTAGTTCTCTAGTTTTTGTAGGGTTAGCGTCGTGTGAAAGAAATGTGTAGTTTGCTAAGGGCTAAGGGGCATGGATCGTGTGACGTAGAAGTGGTGTTTGTGATGACAATGAGTAGGAATCAACAAAATCTAGCAAAATATATCGAAAAAGAGAAATCTCATAATGGGTTGAGGACAAACATTGATGTGATCTAGTGTCATGTCAAGGTTAAGGGAAAAATAAATCAGTAGGATTTGATGGCATACGAGAATGAAGCAAATTTTGTGATGACATGAAACATTCATCAATGTGATCTAAAGCCTTGTGAAGAAAATTAGAGTTCGTTACAATATTAATTAGTGTGTGAAAGAGAGAAAAGATTCATTTATAATATGCAATGAATGATGAGGGAGAAGAGGAGTTCGTGACAAGTTGGGGCAGGTAACGATGGAGCAATCAATGTGCAAAGGTCTGAGGAGTGAGTCATGAATCTTTTGTGCAAATCAATGCAGACCAACAGTTGAAGTGATTTAAATAAGATTTGGACCTGAGATCCAATAATATTTATGTTCAAATTCAATTACTTTTTAAACCAATTCAAACTTTTGAACTTAAAAGATATCTCACAAATATAAAAAACTATTCTTCATTAAAGATAATGAAGATTTGCATACAGATCACTCAATTCTTATGTATTTATGTATTAACACCAAAACATCAATTTTTAAATACTTGCCATTTTACCCATTTATGAAAATGTGTAATTCAGTGTTAAACATTAAAATGATGATATTTTTTGTGTGCTATGAAAGGTTTTGATGATATAAATGTAAAAGATAAAGTTTAGATGGTGGTTATCTAAATACATAAGAATAAGGTGGTGTGTGCAAATGACCCTCAACATAATTTGGTTTAAAAGAGATTTTATGCTTGTTTCGAAAAAAATCAAAAGGGAAATATTTGGTTAAAGGTGTGTATTATAATGACTATAATGTCAAATTCCCATATTAGACTCCTTGTATCAAGTTTGCCACTGAAAAAATATTACATCCGATTAAGATAAGTATGAATTTTATATTATTTAAAAATATTTAATAATATTATTATCACAATACCATTAAGAGTCTGTTTGAGGCAGCTTGTGCGTTTCAAGATTCAGGATAAATAACTTATTCTGAAAGTCGATCCGCGAGGGGCGACTCGCGATCTACGTTTAGTGTAAAAAATCCAAATACAACGAACAACTTTTTTAAAAATGCACAAACCTTAAATGTGACAGTTATAAGCTGCCCCCAAACGATTAAAGATCCGTTTGGGACAGCTTGTGCGTTTCAGGATAAGCTGCTTATCCTGTGTCCTGAAACGCGGCCTGCAGGCCGCGGCCTGCGTTTAGTGTAAAAGCCCAAATATAGTTTTGGATAAGCTGACGAAACGCGCGAATCAAACAGTATAACAACGTTTTGAAAACACCGCCCGTACTTTTAAGCTGCCCCAAAAGGGAAGAAATATTACATCAGTACTACGCACGTAAAAATAAGGTGCGTAGCCAATCAAAACACGCCACGACATCTCGCGCAGCAGATACAAAAAAAAACGGCGCAGTAACACGGGGAATATTCCCTCCTGTGTTATTCATGTGTTATTGCGCATTATTCATGTGTTATTGTGTGTTATTCATGTGTTATTGATGTGTTATTGTATTATTATAACATTTATTGCGTGTTATTCATGTGTTATTGATGTGTTATTGTGTTATTATAACACCAAAAATATTTTTGTGTTATTCATGTGTTATTGATATGTTATTGTGTTATTATAACACCAAGAATATTCTCAGGATACAATAACACATGAATAACACACAATAACACTTGAATAACACGGGAAATATTCCCGACAGAGAAAAAAACGACGCAGTAACACGGGGGAATATTCTCTCCCGTGTTATTCTTGTGTTATTGTGTGTTATTCATGTGTTATTCATGTGTTATTGTGTTATTATAACACCAGGAATATTCCTAGGATACAATAACACATGAATAACACACAATAACACATGAATAACACGGGGAAATATTTCCGTGTTACTGCGCCGTTTTTTTTTCTGCGTCGCGCGGGATATCGTGGCGTGATTTTATTGGATACGCACGTTCCTCTACCTGCATAGTACTGATGTAATATTTTTTCCCCCAAAAGGACCCTAAATATCATCCAATACCTGCAATCTATAAATTTTTCAGACGTAATATTCTCAGTTGTTTATCAAGTCTGTCGCCGGTGTTTCAGGTTTTAACCAGTTTTAGTTTGTTGCTGAGCTTGTCGGGTGGGCAAAGCATAAACCCTCGAACTCCATCTAAACCCTAATGGGGTGGTACCAGTGAACTTGTCTTATTAGGTTCTCATTTACAGGCAAGAGGTCAACTCAAGTGTTGTAAGGTTCAATGTTTTCTTCTTTTTGATTTTTTTTTTTTCATTTTTTCTGTTTTTTACACTGGCAATTCTGATGAAGTAGCTCGTTATCTTCATTTTCGACACAGGGTGGTTCTCTTGAAGGAAGGTCGATTGAAGTTGTTAGTGCTGTCATTCTTACTAACTTGGTGGGGAGTCAAGGCGATGTCAGCTTTATCAAACATTTGGTTCTTCCGAGGTGTTTTTAAAAATTTTTGTTTTGTTTCCTTTAAAACTAGGTTGAAGTTTCGATCCTTTTTTCTTTTGATTTTTTTTTAAATTTTTTTATACAACCGAATTGGATTGAAGGATGATTTCTCTTGTTTCTCAGATGGATCCATGCAAACAATGCCATTTTCTGGTGAAGTTGTAACTGGAAAATCATCCCCTCAAAAGGTTCAGTTGTTTTGAATCTCAATTGCAATATCATGAATACCGTTTTCAATTTTAGTGCAGTAATTTTGTATACTGAGTTCAAACGTACGCCTTATGAAGAAGTAGAAAATTTAAGAGTTATTCCTAATGAAAATCTCTGCTTCATGCACCCTACAATGGAAGTGGAAATTTTCAGTAAATTCATCATTTTATCATAAAAATTATTGCTTCTTTGCTCAAATGAATTTTTGGTCATTATGGAATTTGTAGAGACAATTTCTTAGAGAGTTCGAACCAGCCAAGATTAAGTGGAAGGGATCCTACTACAGGAAAGCTGAAAATTTTTCTATAATAAAGTGTGCAAGAAAGGATGAGAAGTTCAATCCTTCATCAATTGAACCACCCCCCTACCATGTTTACTTGGATTCAACTTCTGGACAGCTTGAACCAGCTTCAGGTGCTAGGGCTAGTTTACCAGGAAAGGAGTACTGGCCTGAGGGAACTGCTGACCGTGTGAGGGCTGCGAGGTCTCCTGAACCTGTTGGCCAGTCAGGAGGGAAACCTTCTTATGGCAAGAATCCTGGAAGCAGGAGGAAGAAGCGCATGACACTAGCTGCTGCTTCAGAGACCCTTAGAACTAGTGCAAATAGTGGGAATGTTCAAGATAATATGAATGATCCAGAAAACAAGGGTGAACTTGATGGCAACATTAATCTAGATGATAGCAGTGATTTACATGTGCCTGCAAGCTCATGCTCATATAGTACCTTGGATAAACCTAAAGAACCATCCACTGAATATGTGGTTTATAAGACTGAGGAAGAGGATGAGAATCTTAGTCCTTATGAGTTGGACAAAAAGATGGGACGCCCACATGCCTTTATCGATTCATCAAAGGTTCGTCCAATTGAAGAATCACAATCAAGTGAAGATCTTTGGTGGAATTGGAGGAAGCCTGAAGAAGGGCAATGGTCTAGGTGGCAAAGGAGGCGTCCGGATGTTGATACGGTTGGTATAATAAAAAAAATTTCTTTCAAGAAAGTGTTGAAGTGTTAATTTTACTGCATGTAAATGAACGTACTCTAGTTAATTTGCATCATAAGATGGTCCTTTATTGCTTGGGAGCAAAAGGTATTATATCTAGAAGGTTGGGGCAAGTTTTAGATGGCTATTGCTATGTGTGGTTTTTGCAGGTCTTTGCCAAGGCAATGGCAGAAACTGGTCAAATAAAGCTATATGGAGATCATCCAACCGTAACTGAAGCTACTCTTGCACGGGCTCGAAAACATATATTTAAAGAGGAAAGGTGGATGTGATGCACTTACATATATACGTGATTGTCATCTTTTTTGACACTCAAACATGTTCTAGATGAATTTAAATTTTTGCTAAGGTTTTCTGCTTGCATTTACTTCATATGATACTGTGGTGTGGTTAGTATAATTCCTACTACCTATGTTCAAGCCCAACCCCAAGGTCACATCTATCTAAATTACCATCATATGTTAGTGTATCATCGATAGCCAGGCTAATAATATTCTTCAAGATCTGTTTGCCATATGACACAATGACAAATGCCATCTTTAAAAGGTTTTTGCTCCCAATCCTAATTTCTAATAGGATAGACACATAGATGAAAGCTCAAAATGCAGCAGGCTATTTATTTAAATTTTTTTTTTTTTTCATGTAAGATTCTTAATTATTGACATAAGTTTATATATTATTCATAAACAGGTTACCTTGCCATGTGATACACTTGAAATGACATACGCTATTCTTAAATGGTTTGATACTGAATTTTAGTTGCTTTTAGAATAGAAAAAATCACAATTTTTTTTGTTTCTGATTTTAGGTTCAGCACATAGTTTTTCTGTCACAGTTCTTAATGGTTAGGTTTTGTAAGGCTTTAATTCCTTCAGGAAAAAAAAAATATATTTTCTTCTATTTCTGAAAAATCATGAGAGGTGAATATGAATTTTAGTTTTGTTGTTTTGACAGCCCAAATTGTTAGCTTATAGCCTGCTGAATTATCTGCTAGGGTGTACTAATATAAGAAACTGGTTCTATAAGAAAACTGTTTAATCAGTCTGAAATAATATTTTACCTCAAACACTTTCTGTTATCCATTAACGTTTTCTCATTGAGGTGTACATCTAGAAGTCCTTTAAACATATTGTTGAGGTTAGAAAATGTTGGATAAACATTGCACGTTGGTTTTTTAAGCGGAAAATTGCAGAAGTGAAAGGAGGATTTGGCATATTGAATAGAATGGATGCTTAATCAGTGTTAGAAAAGGATGAGTTATGGCGTAATTACTATTTTTGAAGTATTTAACTCGTAAATTCAAAGAAGAGAAACTGGAAATATCAGTTACAGATAAATGGAATTTGATATTGTTACTCTCTCTCTCTCCCCGAATACACTCTCTCTCTCCCCGAATACACGTGTAGGCCAGTTTTCTGTCCTTTTGTCATTTGATAACTTGACATACCAATCTGCTTGTTATGAACCCTTGACCGCTTGGATGGCAAGTTAAACTCTTTATTACAGCTCATAATTTTCTTGTTGAAATGACTGAAAGACTATCAAAAACTGATAATGAGAGTCCTTATTGTCAAGACTTCTCATATTCCCAGTATGATTAGGCTTTGAATGTTGTTTCCTTACTAACTTCACGGTGTTTCAAGATTCCAGCTGGGTATTTTTGTTCCATGTCAGCTGAAATTTCTTGCATTTCTTTTTTAAATTTACCATATACTTTAAGCCATTTTATTTTCATATTTTATAACTTTTGATGCTTTTTTTGTTATTTGAGGAGTATACAATCGATGCATTAAGTTTCCTTATTTCTCTGTTCATGTTTTTTCCTCAATCTGTATAGTTGGTAGTGGCAGACCTCCTAGTTAAATCCTTTTTTTGTTGTAGTGTTGATGAACCTAACTTTATTTGCTTTAGTTAGTTCTTTTCATACGAATGTCTTCAATGTCTTACTATTTATGTGTGTTTCAACTAATTGTTATTTATGTTGTGCCTTCATTTGGGATCTTCATTAAAGAATAATAAAGCTCTTATTGTATGTAATATTGAGGTTCTGAGAACTTATTTTCTTGAATTTTGATTGGAAATCAGACTTCAAGCTGAGCAGAAGAGATTAGAGGATATAGGACCAATAGCATATTATGCAGAATGGGTAAAAGCATGGACTAAGGACACTTCACGAAAGGCTGTGCAGGAACATTTTGAAGCAACTGGTGAGGATGAGAATACCCAGCTCATCACAATGTTCCAGCACCAAACTGCAGAAGAATATCGCATCATGATGGGCACTGATGTTCGTATTCAACGAGATCCTTTAGCCATGCGGATGCGTGAAGAGCTAATCAAAGAGAGTACATAAATTCAACTTTACCTTTTTTTTTCAGCTTTGAGTTCTTTTCTAGCCATAAATCTAATTAAGACTTCTGGCACTTGATGTTGGCGTGAAGCTGCTTAATTATCAATTAATAGTCTTGTATCATGCTAACATGTAAAGGTGATAATTTGCGTAATAGTGTTAATACATGCAGTTAACTCAGCTTCAGTTATACTAGTGTAATATTATTAAATATTATTGTCAAGCACCATTAATTCTCTCCCAAATTTTGTGTGGTTGATTTGAAAAAAATAAAATTTAAACTATTCAAGTACCATATAATTTAGTTGCAATTACTACATAGTTACTAAAAATTAATAACCTTTAAAATGACTAAAATATTTACTTCAATGTATTGTAGGTTTTCCCTTACAAGTGCTTCAGAAAAGGTTCAGTAACTTGTTAGAAGTTGTTAAACATTTTGGTTGAGGTCTGTAATATCTGTTGGTCAGCATGTGGTATCTGTTCTTTCTACCTTCATATTGCGTTCTATGATAAATAGATACTTCATCTCAGCCTTGCTGCATTCGCCACACCCTGCCATCATCACAACTCAGCTCGGGGACTTGAAAATTCTAAGGTGGGAACAGACGGCGGTGAAAATACAAATTTAGTTTCATTTTATATCACTAACAATTAATAATAAAAAATAATTGAAAGAGCTATTAAAAAATAAATGCAATTATAAATTTATCTTAATTTTTTCGGATCCCATATTCTATATACATTTTACTTTATTACTTATTTTTACTCCAAAGTTAAGCTTAGAAATAATAGTTTAAACCATAATGAGCTATTAACTATTAGTGAATACTCATATTTCTAAAGTATAAAACATAACGAAAGAGAAATAATATGAATTCTTTTTAAGTATATTGAATCAGTTTTTGAATAATTAACATTTGATTATTCAATTTTGACCATTAAGTAAAGTTTAGAATATTTAATAGTATAGTATAATAACTTATCTTTATTTATGTTATTTTCATCCATTATAGGAGCACCGTCTAGGTTATATCAATTAAAATATATCAATATTAATATCATTTTTCAGTTTACGTGCAACTGGTACTTTAGCAACCACAACTAATATTATAAGAGGTGAACTGGTCATATTCAACATGCACATACAAACATATATATTTTATTTTATTTGCATTATACATATCATTCCTTTTTTCATTATAATCAATATAAATAGGTTTAAGTGTGCAAACCTATATTATTTATTTCCATATGACTAATTTACTAGTATGATAGAATAATCATATCATATTTGAAATATGAAGATATCTAAATAAATGTCATTCTAATGAAAGTATTTTAGAAAAATCATAATTTTATTATTATAATTTGAAAATAGGAGTATTCACCTCAAATCTTAATGGATATCGTTTATCTTTTGCTATCACTTCTTTTAAATGAGCTCCTAATTATACATATAAAAAATTAGTGTTAGTTATTTTTATTTAATTTTATTATTAAATATCATTTTCTTTAAATTACATATGCTTATTTAATTTTTTTCACCTAAGTATATATTTAGAACCAAATTAGTATTTATCATTTACTTAGACGTTCGTAATTGAATTATTGATTTTTCTTTCCAAAATATTATTAAAAATTTTCTTGTTTTCTTCTTCTTATGTAATCTACCATCAATTTAAGAAGATGTAAATCTTTCTTAATTATTCTTATTGAATGTATAGCATCATTTTCAACCTTAATGTTTTAAAAATTAATTTTTTTTTCTTACATAACATCCTATAGTTATTTAAATTTAACTGTTTTTTGTTAATCTGATTTCTTTTTTCAAACTATCTAACATTCTCTTATTCAAGTTTATCACTATGTTTTTAATAATCAAATATATAATATTTTAAATAAATTGTTAGATTCTATATTGTAGTGTTAGCAATCATGTATGGATTTATAAGTAATACTTTATACCTTATGCTACTATCATATACAACAACAACAACAACAACATGCCTTTATCCCACTAGGTGGGGTCGGCTACATGAATCCTTTTTCTCCATTGGATCCTATTGAGTGTCATATTTCCATTTAATTCTAATATATTAAGATCATTTTTTATACAATATATCCAAGTCTTTTTAGGTCTACTTCTGCCTATCCTAACATAAGCTGAATCTAAAACATCTACTCTCCTAATCAGATCATTAGATGATTGACGTTTAATGTGCCCAAACCATCTAAGATGACTCTCTCTAATCTTGTCCGCCATTGGAGCTGCACCAACCCGATCACGGATATATTCATTTCACATTGTCTCTAAGTGTCAAACTGCTTATCCACCTAAGCATTCTCATCTCAGCAACACCTAATTTTGTTTTATGCTTTTCTTTTAAAGGCCAACATTTCACACCATAGAGCATTGCAGGTCTCACCACCATCTTATAAAATTTTTCTTATAGTCTAAGTGGTACTAATAATCTCGATGCATTCTTCCACTACAACCAACCAATTTGAATACTACCAATAACATCCCCATCTATATCACCATCACTTTGAACAATAGACCCAAGATATCTAAAACGTTTAGAGTTACTACTTCTAAAATTACATTCCATATATTCAGTTTTAGATCTACTCAAACGAAGGCCTTTAGACTCCAATTTAGACCTCCGTAATTCAAGTTTTTTTTGAACTTTTTCTCAAGTCTTATCCACAAAAAGGATATCATCAAAAGAAAACATACACAAAGGTACAACCTTTTGTAAATGTTCAGTAAGAGCATCCATAAATGTAATCCAACTGAAATAGAAAAATACTTGGTCAATTCTCCTTCTGTTCGAACATAGGTAACGAATCTAGTATACATATCTTTAATGACTTGAATATAAATCATATCAACACCTTTGTTCTCTATAACTCTCTAAAGGACTTCTCTTGCAATTTTATCATAAGCTTTTTCGATATCAATAAAAATCATTCTCCTTATTCTTTCTGTACGTCTCCATCAAACCTCTCAATAAATGTATAATTTCCATAATAGACCTGCCTGACATAAATTCAAACTGATTATGAGAAATTTTTGTTATCACGTCTTAACCTATGTTCAATTATCCTCTCCTATAGTTCAAAGTATGATACATCAACTTAATTCCTCTATAATTTGCACACTTTTGTGCATCCCCTTTATTCTTAAAAATGGGGATCAAAATACTCTTCCTATAATTCTTAGGCTTTTTTTTATTTTTAAAATATTTAAAGAGTTTAGTAAGCCAAAAAACTCCCAAATCTCCTAAATATTTCCACACTTCAATTGGAATACAAAACATCATTTTGTTTTTAGTGATATATTTCTTAAAGTATTATTATTTTCATCTTCAAAATTTTCTAACTTCAAAGAATTAAAGTATCGGGTTAACTTTACTTTATGTTTTACATTTAAGAAAATTAAATTAAATAAATACTAGCCTTAAATCAAGAAATCAATACACCATTTTAAATCTCACGTGTGAATTTCTTGTTCGACGCTTGAGTGGTTATCGATCGCTTTCTTCTTTCACTTAAAAATCTTTAAAAATAAATTAACCTCTAAACATTAATTATATATTAAATATTACATAAATCTAAAATTATTATTTATTAGATATAAGTTAATAATTATCGACACTTTTTCATGCTCATCAACATTGAATGAACATCGACCGTAGTTTGGTTTGACACATTAAACCTCTCTCTCACTCATCTCCTGTCCAAGTGAGTTCGCCCACAGGTTTTATTTCACACTCTATCGTCCACCACAAGAGATTTGCAGTCGCCATTCATATCTGATGCCGCTCTTAGTTTTGTGCGCTTTTTATTGTTTGAGCACGATGATCGACCCTCTCATCCTTGCATATGTTGTCCATGTTCACAATCGTTACAAGATACTTGCCTATGCTATGCATGTGGCTTCAATTTCATTCGAAATCATAGGTATAGGTGCTTGCTCAACTTCCCATAGAATTCGTTTCTCTCTCTCTCTCTCTCGCTCGCTCTCCTCTCCTCTTGTAGCAGCAAATAACCCTTTCCCTCATGCTTGCATTGACTTCCAAATCACCTTCTCTTTGTCTCTTTGCTTTGTTTTCGTTGCTTCGTACTCCCATTTCGACTCCTGCTCTTTAACTTGGTCTGTTGCTCGAGCCCCGTTTTCGTTACTTTAATAAGATATAACTGGTTCTCAATTTCAGAGGCATTCTAATCTTCCACACAAAAAATTCATCTTCAAAATTTACATTCCATAATAGTTACTTTTCTAGCATGAATCATTTACCTCAACTTTATACAAGAGAAAGTTGTAACATTTCTACTAGAAAATCATAACAGATTGAAGCCCATACAAAATGAATGCCAAAGTAAAACACGCTTCTAACTTATCAAAACAAAGCAATGCATATAAGATAACACTTAAATATAATAGTGACGAATAATACTGACAAGACATTATGATATCATTAATTATAGTAGTTGGATCTTCAAACTCTCTATGAGTGAGAACATAAACTCGAGATTGGAATTTTGTCTTGTTTGTTTTATAGTGGGAAATTAAGCTTTTGACTCTATCATCATTTGCCCATCTACAGTCTTCTGTGAAGGAGCTCTATTTAACATGTGTTGGAGCCCAAGAAACATTTATCTTTATACAGCTTTCCACATTTGACAGAGAAATTTATGGTACTTCGAGTCATGCCACTACTAAAACCACCAAACTAAATTCGGGATTTATCTATTGGATTCATCTGATTGAGCTAAAACTTCTCCTTGATTGAGCTACAACTTCCTCTTATATGTCTCTTTATGCTTTTGAGTAAGTTGAAAATTAATTTTCACTTTTTGTAGCTCTTTCCATTAGCACTACATAGTCTTTAATCCTCAAAAGAACCAATGACTACATGATAGAATCATTCAATCTATAAAGAAATCTATAAACTCCTCTTTGTTGTTGATACCGGTTGTGATGCATACGTTGATAATCTAGTGAACTCTGCTTCATACTACATGATTGTCTTTTCATCTTCTACCAACTTGATGAACTTGTTCTGCATCTATATATGTGCAAATAGGGGAATAAACCACATTCTAAATAGTTTTACAAAATCATCTCTATTTATCATTATGGTATGTCCCCTAAGCTATTCTGATGCTACCTATGCCATTGATTCTCCATCCCCTACAAAATGTATTTTGTAGTTGTCTTTTCATTCAGACACGTCATGCTGTGTGATATATTTTCTATCCATATCAGTCAGTTCTCCACTTAAGTCAGACCTTCCATTCCCTTGAGCAAAGGTAGACATAGACCTTGAAGCATTTTCAAGTATTTATTTATTGTTATAGTATTACTTGAACTAGATTATGATATGGAATCTTGAATTAGCTGCGTCATTGTCGCTATCATCTTGGTGAAAGCATTAGTGTTCACAATTATAGCAGGTGGTAATTTTTCATTTCCCATCATATTTCCTCTCTAACATTTGCTTTGAAGCATATTGTAATGAGGGTCAAAAGTTTGAGTCTAGTCAGAGAGAGAAGTGACGCGCACACATGATACATGGATAATAAAAGTTCGTAAGTTTGAGTGGTGCGTGGTAAAGGGTTGTAGTTGCTACATGAGGCATGAGAGAGAAATTTGATTGTGTATACTTAAGTTAACTCATATTAATAAACATTGTGGATGATATCCATAAATTAAACAAATTATTGACATGGCCTCAAATTGATTCTTAGATCTTGAAATAATGCACACTTGAGATTTCTATAAATACAAATGAGTAGAAATCTCTTAGATGAATAAATAAAAAAATCTATGCCCACAACTAAATGTCTTAGGGAAATAAATTGAGAAAGGACTTTGTAAAGAAATAGGATCTTTTTTATATGATGACTAAAATCGTTGTCTAATTCAAGTTTTTGATGTGTGATACATTATTTATGCGTTGTGCTTGTACATGATGATGCATAAGTTTTTGAAGTCTGAAAGTGAACCAGGAAGCTTATGTTTTGAACACATTAACCATTAAGTTTCAAACCTATGGATTTAAAGCATTTTGGGAGAGCTTGGCTTTGACGTCGAACAAAGTGAACTTGGGAGCTACTTTTTTAAAAAGGGGCATTTACATAAATACGTCACAATTCCTATGTATTTATATATGTAACACCTAAACTTTAATTTTTAGAAAACTGAAATCTTTCGTGTCACATAAAAAATATCACTTTTTTCTAACTTTCAAAAAGTAAAATACACCTTTGTAGGCATAGGTAAAGTGCTATAAATGTAAAAGTCAAAATTTAGGTGTTTGATTTGTAAAATCATAGAAATTTATGTAAATCTTTTTAAAAATGGTTTCTAGAATAAATGTCTATTTCTCCAAGCAGTGAGTTGTCTTTCTTTTACTCTCAATACATTCTTTTACTTGTCCATCAATGGATCGTCGTTCCCAAACGATACGGTCAACCCTTGGTCTTTNGGTGGTAATTTTTCATTTCCCATCATATTTCCTCTCTAACATTTGCTTTGAAGCATATTGTAATGAGGGTCAAAAGTTTGAGTCTAGTCAGAGAGAGAAGTAACGTGCACACATGATACATGGATAACAAAAGTTCGTAAGTTTGAGTGGTGCATGGTCAAGGGTTGCAGTTGCTACATGAGGCATGAGGAGAAATTTGATTGTGTATACTTAAGTTAACTCATATTAATAAACATTGTGGATGATATCCATAAATTAAACAAATTATTGACATGGCCTCAAATTGATTCTTAGATCTTGAAATAATGCACACTTGAGTTTTCTATAAATACAAATGAGTAGAAATCTTTTAGATGAATAAATAAAAAAAATCTATGCCCACAACTAAATGTCTTAGAGAAATAAATTGAGAAAAGAATTTGTAAAGAAATAGGATCTTTTTTATATGATGACTAAAATCGTTGTCTAATTCAAGTTTTTGATGTGTGATGCATTATTTATGCGTTGTGCTTGTACATGATGAAGCACAAGTTTTTGAAGTCTGAAAGTGAACCAGGAAGCTTATATTTTGAACACATTAACCATTAAGTTTCAAACCTATGGATTTAAAGCATTTTGGGAGAGCTTTGCTTTGACGTCGAACAAAGTGAGCTTGGGAGCTACTTTTTAAAAAAAGGGCATTTACATAAATACGTCACAATTCCTATGTATTTATATATCTAACACCTAAACTTTAATTTTTAGAAAACTGAAATCTTTCGTGTCACATAAAAAATATCACTTTTTTCTAACTTTAAAAAAGTAAAATACACCTTTGTAGGCATAGGTAAATTACTATAAATGTAAAAGTCAAAATTTAGGTGTTTGATTTGTAAAATCATAGAAATTTATGTAAATCTTTTTAAAAATGGTTTCTAGAATAAATGTCTATTTCTCCAAGCAGTGAGTTGTCTTTCTTTTACTTTCAATACATTCTTTTACATGTCCATCAATGGATCGTCGTTCCCAAACGATACAGTCAACCCTTGGTCTTTTGGTGGAGCTATTTTTATCCAAAATGGGAATGCCTGCCTGTAGAAACTTCATATGTATGAAGTTAGTATCTTTTGCATGCTAGTCAGCTTATTCATCACTATGAGCATTCCGTGGAACCTATCCATCATGAAAGAATCAAGAATTACTGATCTCTTGATGATCAACCTCTATGTTACTAACTTAAGGCACAAAATGGGAGTTCTTTGCTATTTGAATTTTTAGATCCATGGATTGTTGGGCAAGGTGGTGCTTCGTTGTTTTGGTTATTCTTGGCAGCTGTAGGTTTTTTTCGGTGGGGGTGGCGTGTGGTAAGATTATCACCATGGTGTATGGATGAAACTGTACTTCCCTGACCCGTCAGTTCTTGTTCTCCTTTATTTTGTGGTTTCAGTGGCCTGATTTTAATTTGAAGTGGATATAAGGCAATCTCTGGATGTGACAAGTTTAGCAGTTAAAATAAAATCTTGTTCTCTTTGGATTGACAATTGTGATGTAATTTTTTACCCGAATATGAATATTGATAGATCATTTGAAATGTTTTGTTTTTCTTTAATCTATCTTGTAGATTAAAACAATGCAAGTAATGTGCTTGATTTCAACGTTTTTCAGTATGGGGTGGCGATCCAGTTTACCCAACTATCAACTATGTTCAAGATCCAGAAGAAGTAATTGATTACAGAGGCCCAAATTTCCATGAGCCTACACCTGACGTACTGGCTTACCTTATGGAGGTAGATAATCTACAAATGGAAATTCTAGTTTAAAGCAGGGAAAATATTACTGGCATCAACAGGTGGTAGTTACATAATTTATGAATAAGTGTGATGGTTCTTTGTATATAAGTTTGATACAAGTTTGATATAAGTTTGTCTATAGGCGAAGTACAAGACGAAGTGCAAAGGGGTATTTTTGCATTAAAGTATGAAGCACAAATAAAACAGATACTTCAATTAATCTCAGTACACTCTATAGACTCCCTAAATTTCAACATTGAGAGAACACTGCATGGTAGAAAATATTATAGCAACCTTTATAGCACATAAAATGGTAAAAATATTTTGAACATATTCAATCAAATATCAACAAAGAGCAGCACAAGGTAGTATGCTAATTAAATTTCAACAAGAATCACAAGAGCTTTGAAGCATATTGTTATGAAGACCAAAAGTTTGAGTCCAGTCACAGAGGGAAGTCACGTGCATATTATACATGGAAAGCAAAAGTTTTGTGAGTTTGAGTGGTTGCACGGTCAAGATTTGCAGTTGTTACATGAGGTACGTGAGAGAAATTTGAGCACGTGCAAGATTTAGAAGAAAATGAGCTCAAGGGGAAGACATTATATGTTTGAGCTGTAGAGTTTGAGCCCTTGCACCAAAAGAGACGTAATTTGTGATGCATACGAGCTGGCATGCCTGATGTAAAGGATTTATATGTAAATTGTGATGAATTGGGATTTAAGAATTGTTTCCCAGATGAACTCAGAGCTTGTTGAAGAGTACAGCACTTCGCTGTGCAATTATGCATGTGCTACTACACGGCACTTATGTATTGTAAAACATTGTTGTTGTGCTTAACTTCAATAGCACACTTTTGGTGACATTGACCCTGATTGTCGGATTAGGTCGGCTTCTTCAGCAAAGAAGAATATCTTGCTAAGTACTAGTGGCTAGATTAATATAGCGATCCCTCATTGAATAATTTTGTGGAATTGATAGCCAAACATATTCTAGCTTCTGGACTAGCAAATTATGGACCAAAATTTCAATAATTGACTTGTAGAAGGTTGTCTCAACAATCGGGGAAACACGGAAGGTCGCAATTGCTCAACAGAAATGGGTGACCTACTTAGCAAAATAAAAATATCTAGTTTCATAAATTTATTTGTAGTTACTATTATAGTTTCAGATGGCATAAAAGATTTTGAAATAATCTGTAATATATGAAAATTTGAAACGTTGACTATATGAATTAAAATGTAAAAGAGAAAAAAATACTCGTCGTATAGAAAGAGGTGAAATTTGAGTATAATTTTATCAAGCATGCCTTACAAAATGTAAAATATATTGAATGCATTAAACAAAATTTTGTCATTGCAATGTCCATTTGATGTTTGAAAGTGTTGAACTGAGTGCAGCATATTTTTACTTCATCACAAGAAGGCTTATGTTTTAAAATTTATGTCATATAATGAGAAATCATGTTTAAATATAATATTTTAGACAAATCTTGAAGTTCTTGGACACAAAGTTGAGCATGTCAAAGGTGAATAAATTTTATATGAACTATGATATGAAAGAAGTATTATCAACTAATCGGTGAATGTTTGCCCATCTCACGGTATGAAAATGCTAGAGTAATGTTGCTATGAACAAAATAATGAACCGCCAAGATATGTTGAAATAAAGAAGGAACCTAAGCTTCAAACAAATTCTTTTCAAAGCCCATAGAAGCTCAGAGAGATCCTTTGAAGCTTGAAGATGTGACATTTGAATCAAATCATTAAATTATGACAATAGCAAGCACAAGCACATGCAAACCATACAAGCTAAGCAAGCCCTAGCCAAACGTTTAAGGAGCCATTTCTGATTACTCATCTTAATGAATCTTAACCGTGTTTGCTCATGAGCTGTGAATGATGTTGTTAATGACCCAAACATATATCGAGTATATCCGTATAGAGTAAATTATTATATTTGTCCACCATAAAAAACTTGTTCAAACTTCTTTGCAACATAGAAACTGAACATAAGTGAAATCTTATTGGCACGAGCTTCAATTAGTTTGTCGGATGTATAAGTTAACTTGCACATTTACGTATGTCTTTTTATTGATCCTGAATTTGGGATAGATAAATTAGAGCTGGAAGACACTGATATTGATGTTTTTTTAATTTATTATTGAAGGACCTGAAGTTCTGTTGACTTTGCAGCAAATTGAATCTATGCTCTATATGGATTCTTGTTTACTTGAGTCTTTTCAATAATGTTTCTTTTATTAAGAGAAGTGTTTCTTCTTTTCGCACAGCAAGGAAAAATTATATCAAGGAAAGAGCTTCAGGAAATTTTAGATAAAGAGAATAAACAAGAAGTTGAGGTGACTACTATTTTAATACTGAAGTATGTCATTTTATTCTGCCATATGGGAAAAATTTCTCCTGATTATCAAATTTTGTTTTTCCATTTGAGCTCAATTTCAGGTCACTGATATGGATGAGGCCATGGCAAGTGCAGTTGACATTGGAGAGAATGAAGTGAGGGGAACTGTAGTTTCTTTACTATTTCTTATGAAAAATTTATAATGTTTCTGTTTTTTTTATTTCTTTTTTTGATTATCCGAACAACTAGTTTGGCATGCACCATCGGACTTCCCACCTAGGAAGCTGCTTACTACGTTTTCCCTATTTCATAGGCTTGCACTTGACTGTTTTATTTCTTCTTATAGGAGGAAGAAGATAGTGAGAATGATGATGATGAAACCAACGATGAAGCTGAAGAAGATGTTGAAGAAGATGAGAAAATCACTCGCAATTGGAGTGTTTTTAAAACCACTCCTCAGCCTCCCAAATCCAAGGTGCTGAACAAACACTTGGTGCCTTTTTATAGGTGGATTTACATACATATCATTAATAACTTCTTAAATTACACACAAACANTATGTCTTTTTATTGATCCTGAATTTGGGATAGATAAATTAGAGCTGGAAGACACTGATATTGATGTTTTTTTAATTTATTATTGAAGGACCTGAAGTTCTGTTGACTTTGCAGCAAATTGAATCTATGCTCTATATGGATTCTTGTTTACTTGAGTCTTTTCAATAATGTTTCTTTTATTAAGAGGAGTGTTTCTTCTTTTCGCACAGCAAGGAAAAATTATATCAAGGAAAGAGCTTCAGGAAATTTTAGATAAAGAGAATAAACAAGAAGTTGAGGTGACTACTATTTTAATACTGAAGTATGTCATTTTATTCTGCCATATGGGAAAAATTTCTCCTGATTATCAAGTTTTGTTTTTCCATTTGAGCTCAATTTCAGGTCACTGATATGGATGAGGCCATGGCAAGTGCAGTTGACATTGGAGAGAATGAAGTGAGGGGAACTGTAGTTTCTTTACTATTTCTTATGAAAAATTTATAATGTTTCTGTTTTTTTTATTTCTTTTTTTGATTATCCGAACAACTAGTTTGGCATGCACCATCGGACTTCCCACCTTGGAAGCTGCTTACTACGTTTTCACTATTTCATAGGCTTGCAGTTAACTGTTTTATTTCTTCTTATAGGAGGAAGAAGATAGTGAGAATGATGATGATGAAACCAATGATGAAGCTGAAGAAGATGTTGAAGAAGATGAGAAAATCACTCGCAATTGGAGTGTTTTTAAAACCACTCCTCGGCCTCCCAAATCCAAGGTGCTGAACAAACACTTGGTGCCTTTTTATAGGTGGATTTACATACATATCATTAATAACTTCTTAAATTACACACAAACACAATGCTATATATATATATATATATATATATATATATATATATATATATATATATATATATATAGATATATAGCAGTGTGTTTGTGTGTTATTTAGGATAGATAGATAGATAGATATATATAGTGTTAGAAGTTATATTAGGAAATATTTTATTCATGTGAGAAGTTCAGAGGAATAAATTATTTCCTTAGATTATGAGTTATATCTTTACTTTCATATTATTTTCTTTTTATTGTCTTTCCTATTGTGGGATTCATGTAAGGGTTATTTATAATCCCCTTCATATCAATGAATGCATTTCGCTTAATTTCGTATTATTCTGACTTTCAACATGGTGTCAGAGCTAGGTTCTCTACCCCAGCCGCCGGTCATCCCTCCAGAGCTGTCGGACTCCCTTCCTGCCACTCTCCCGGCAGGGAGGGATGCTTTCTCTCTCTCAATACTACTTGCTATCCCAGAACTATCCCCATATTAACTATTCCCTACGAGCAGGCCTCCCAATCAATCAACCCAAGCTGTCTAGTTCCTTTCAGCCTCATCCTATCCGGGGTAGCATAAGTCGTCTTCTTTACGGATGGTTGGAGGGCCAAATTCTCCCGTCGTTAGCCTAACAATCACAGGGCTTGCCCTGCAGATCAACGAGACAATTCGAGCATTCCTTCTGCCGCTGTGGATGACGAGCAACATCACCCTGATGAGCTCTGAGATCTTACCTCTGCTTTGTCTTCTCAGAGTTCCATCGTTTAGCGGTCCCACTACTCCTTTTGGTATGCTCTCCTAGGTGGTGTGTGGTCCTCCATAACCTCCATTTTCTCTAGTTCTGAATTTCCCTTCTCTAGTCCCAAACCCAAGGAGAAGAGCGAAGAGTTAAAGAAGTGACTGAGGAAGCTTGCTGATATGATGGAGAGGAAGGAATACAATGAACTTGTGAAGGATGTCGCTCTAAGGAGGTAACAGAGCCCTTTTCTTCTTATGAAGATCAGATAGCCTTTGGCCTGCATGTTGTGGTGGTGATGTTCACTTGCTATTTTTTTGGATTTGCTGCTTTTAGAGCTTTGTTCAACCAGTGCCGTGATGAATGCGGCCGGTGGCATCCTAGGAATGGTGATTTCATCCCTTACTGCCTCCCTTTGGTTTGATGGTGCACTGAACGTGGATGTGATTGAGTTCTAGACTAACCTCGTTCCATACCCACTGATCCCCTTCATGATTTCATCTTACACTACTGTTATCTCAGCGAAGAAAGCCTATCAAGAGCAACTCTTTTTTTGTCGAAATCACCAACAATGCCTTGAAGCCATTCTCCATGATGGCCAAGTGTGATCCCCGCCATGGCAAGTACATGGCTTGTTGTATCATGTTTCGAGAAGATGTGGTGCCCAAGGATGTGAATGTTGCTGTTGCCACCATCAAGACCAAGTGCACCATCCAATTTGTTGACCGGTGCCCCNTCATCAATGTGATCTAAAGCCTTGTGAAGAAAATTAGAGTTCGTTACAATATTAATTAGTGTGTGAAAGAGAAAAAATTCATTTACAATATGCAATGAATGATGAGAGAGAAGAGGAGCGAGTAATGAATCCTTTGTGCAAATCAATGCAGACGAATAGTTGAAGTGATTTAAATAAGGTTTGGACCTGAGATCCAATAATATTTGTGTTCAAATTCAAATACTTTTTAAACTAATTCAAACTTTTGAACTTAAAAGATATTTCACAAGTATAAAAAACTATTCTTCATTAAAGATAATGAAGATTTGCACACACATCACTCAATTCCCATGTATTTATATATTAACACCAAAACTTCAATTTTTATATACTTGCCATTTTACCCATTTATGAAAATATATAATTCAGTGTTAAAAATTAAAATGATGATATTTTTTGTGTGGTATGAAAGGTTTTGATGATATAAATGTAAAAGATAAAGTTTAGATGGTAGTTATCTAAATACATGAGAATAAGGTGGTGTGTGCAAATGACTCTCAACATAATTTGGTTTAAAAAACATTTTATGCTTGTTTCGAAGAAAAAATCAACAGGGAAATATTTGGTCAAAGGTGTGTATTATAATGACTATAATGTCAAATTCCCATATTAGACTCCTTGTTTCAAATTTGCCACTGATAAAATATTGCATCCGATTAAGATAAGTATGAATTTTATATTATTTAAAAATATTTAATAATATTATTACCACAATACCACTAAAGTTCTGTTTGGGCCAGCTTGTGCGTTTCAGGATTCAAGATAAACAATTTATTCTGAAAGACGGTCCGCAGGAGTCGACCCGCAACCTGCAATTAGTGTAAAAAAGTCCAAAAAAGACATACAATATTTTTAAAAATGCGCAAAACTTAGAGGAAAAAATATTACATCAGTACTACGCACGTAAAGTAACGTGCGTAGCCAGTAGAATCACGCCACGACACCCCGCGCGATAGAGAAAAGAAACGGCGCAGTAACACAGAGAATATTCCCCCCTGTTATTTATGTGTTATTGTGTGTTATTCATGTGTTATTGTGTCATGGGAATATTCCTGGTGTTATAATAACACAATAACACATCAATAACACACCAATAACACATGAATAACACACAATAACACATGAATAACACGGGGGGAAAATATTCCCCCATATTATTGGGCCGCTTTTTTCTCCGTTGGAAATATTCCCCGTGTTATTCAGGTGTTATTGTGTGTTATTCAAGTGTTATTGTGTCCTGAGAATATTTTTGGTGTTATAATTGGGGTTGTCAAAAAAGTTTGTTGTTCGCCAACAGTTCGTATTCGGTTCGTCAATGAGTTTGTGTTCGATTCGTTCGATGAGTAAACGAGACGAACGTGAACAAATCTTTTTCGTTCGGTTAGTTAAACGAACCAAACAAGAACAATGATGTGTTCGTGTTCGAATAGTTATTGTTTGAAATATAAAATAATTTAAAATAATTATATAAAATTTTATGATATTTTAAAAAATTAAATTTTATAAATTCTAATATATAATAAATTATTAATAATAAAAATATATTAATATACTATATTAGTAATATACTAATTAATTATATAGGTTATATAATTAATATAATATATTATTTATATATATTAATATTAGGGATGTCAAACTGGTTCGTCGTTCACGAACAGCTCGTGTTCGGCTCGTTCATTAAGAAACGAACACGAACAGTGACTTCACGAACATTTTCGAACATAAGCCTATTTCAAACAAACTAAATTTCAAACGAACCAAACACGAACACAAACTCTGTTCGTTCACGTTCGGTTCGTTTACACCCCTAGTTATAATAACACAATAACACATGAATAACACACAATAACACATGAGTAACACGCAATAACACATGAATAACACAGGGGATAATATTCTCCGTGTTACCGTGCCATTTTTTTCCCCTATCGCACCGGGTATCATGGCGTGATTTAATTAGCTATGCACGTTATCTCTATGTATAATATTCTATATGTAATACTGATGTAATATTATTTCAAGTTAAAGGCCGCATTTATAAGCTGCCCCCAAACGCCTAAATATCATCCAATACCAGCAATCTATAAATTTTTCAGACGTAGTTGTTTATGAAGCCTGTCGCCTTAACCAGTTTGGTTTGTTGCTGAGCTTGTCGGGTGGGCAAAGCATAAACCCTCGAACTCCATCTAAACCCTAATGGGGTGGTACCAGTGAACTTGTCTTATTAGGTTCTCATTTACAGGCAAGAGGTCAACTCAAGTGTTGTAAGGTTCAATGTTTTCTTCTTTTTGCATTTTTTATTCATTTTTTCTGTTTTTTACACTGGCAATTCTGATGAAGTAGCTCGTTATCTTCATTTTCGACACAGGGTGGTTCTCTTGAAGGAAGGTCGATTGAAGTTGTTAGTGCTGTCATTCTTACTAACTTGGTGGGGAGTCAAGGCGATGTCAGCTTTATCAAACATTTGGTTCTTCCGAGGTGTTTTTAAAAATTTTTGTTTTGTTTCCTTTAAAACTAGGTTGAAGTTTCGATCCTTTTTTCTTTTGATTTTTTTTTTAATTTTTTTATACAACCAAATTGGATTGAAGGATGATTTCTCTTGTTTCTCAGATGGATCCATGCAAACAATGCCATTTTCTGGTGAAGTTGTAACTGGAAAATCATCCCCTCAAAAGGTTCAGTTGTTTTGAATCTCAATTGCAATATCATGAATACCGTTTTCAATTTTAGTGCAGTAATTTTGTATACTGAGTTCAAACGTACGCCTTATGAAGAAGTAGAAAATTTAAGAGTTATTCCTAATGAAAATCTCTGCTTCATGCACCCTACAATGGAAGTGGGAATTTTCAGTAAATTCATCATTTTATCATAAAAATTATTGCTTCTTTGCTCAAATGAATTTTTGGTCATTATGGAATTTGTAGAGACAATTTCTTAGAGAGTTCGAACCAGCCAAGATTAAGTGGAAGGGATCCTACTACAGGAAGGCTGAAAATTTTTCTATAATAAAGTGTGCAAGAAAGGATGAGAAGTTCAATCCTTCATCAATTGAACCACCCCCCTACCATGTTTACTTGGATTCAACTTCTGGACAGCTTGAACCAGCTTCAGGTGCTAGGGCTAGTTTACCAGGAAAGGAGTACTGGCCTGAGGGAACTGCTGACCGTGTGAGGGCTGCGAGGTCTCCTGAACCTGTTGGCCAGTCAGGAGGGAAACCTTCTTATGGCAAGGATCCTGGAAGCAGGAGGAAGAAGCGCATGACACTAGCTGCTGCTTCAGAGACCCTTAGAACTAGTGCAAATAGTGGGAATGTTCAAGATAATATGAATGATCCAGAAAACAAGGGTGAACTTGATGGCAACATTAATCTAGATGATAGCAGTGATTTACATGTGCCTGCAAGCTCATGCTCATATAGTACCTTGGATAAACCTAAAGAACCATCCACTGAATATGTGGTTTATAAGACTGAGGAAGAGGATGAGAATCTTAGTCCTTATGAGTTGGACAAAAAGATGGGACGCCCACATGCCTTTATCGATTCATCAAAGGTTCGTCCAATTGAAGAATCACTATCAAGTGAAGATCTTTGGTGGAATTGGAGGAAGCCTGAAGAAGGGCAATGGTCTAGGTGGCAAAGGAGGCGTCCGGATGTTGATACGGTTGGTATAATAAAAAAAATTTCTTTCAAGAAAGTGTTGAAGTGTTAATTTTACTGCATGTAAATGAACGTACTCTAGTTAATTTGCATCATAAGATGGTCTTTTATTGCTTGGGAGCAAAAGGTATTATATCTAGAAGGTTGGGGCAAGTTTTAGATGGCTATTGCTATGTGTGGTTTTTGCAGGTCTTTGCCAAGGCAATGGCAGAAACTGGTCAAATAAAGCTATATGGAGATCATCCAACCGTAACTGAAGCTACTCTTGCACGGGCTCGAAAACATATATTTAAAGAGGAAAGGTGGATGTGATACACTTACATATATACGTGATTGTCATCTTTTTTGACACTCAAACATGTTGTAGATGAATTTAAATTTTTGCTAAGGTTTTCTGCTTGCATTTACTTCATATGATACTGTGGTGTGGTTAGTATAATTCCTACTACCTATGTTCAAGCCCAACCCCAAGGTCACATCTATCTAAATTACCATCATATGTAGGATGTGATACACTTACATATATACGTGATTGTCATCTTTTTTGACACTCAAACATGTTGTAGATGAATTTAAATTTTTGCTAAGGTTTTCTGCTTGCATTTACTTCATATGATACTGTGGTGTGGTTAGTATAATTCCTACTACCTATGTTCAAGCCCAACCCCAAGGTCACATCTATCTAAATTACCATCATATGTAGGATGTGATACACTTACATATATACGTGATTGTCATCTTTTTTGACACTCAAACATGTTGTAGATGAATTTAAATTTTTGCTAAGGTTTTCTGCTTGCATTTACTTCATATGATACTGTGGTGTGGTTAGTATAATTCCTACTACCTATGTTCAAGCCCAACCCCAAGGTCACATCTATCTAAATTACCATCATATGTAGGATGTGATACACTTACATATATACGTGATTGTCATCTTTTTTGACACTCAAACATGTTGTAGATGAATTTAAATTTTTGCTAAGGTTTTCTGCTTGCATTTACTTCATATGATACTGTGGTGTGGTTAGTATAATTCCTACTACCTATGTTCAAGCCCAACCCCAAGGTCACATCTATCTAAATTACCATCATATGTTAGTGTATCATCGATAAGTAGGCTAATAATATTCTTCAAGATCTGTTTGCCATATGACGCAATGACAAATGCCATCTTTAAAAGGTTTTTGCTCCCAATTCTAATTTTTAATAGGATAGACACATAGATGAAAGCTCAAAATGCAGCAGGCTATTTATTTTTAAATTTTTTTTTTCATGTAAAATTCTTAAACATAAGTTTATATATTATTCATAAACAGGTTACCTTGCCATGTGATACACTTGAAATGACATACGCTATTCTTAAATGATTTGATACTGAATTTTAGTTGCTTTTAGAATAGAAAAAAATCACAATTTTTTTGTTTCTGATTTTAGGTTCAGCACATAGTTTTTCCGTCACAGTTCTTAATGGTTAGATTTTGTGAGGCTTTAATACCTTCAGGAAAAATAAAATAAAATATATTTTCTTCTATTTCTGGAAAATCATGAGAGGTGAATATGAATTTTAGTTTTGTTGTTTTGACAGCCCAAATTGTTAGCTTATAGCCTGCTGAATTATCTGCTAGGGTGTACTAATATAAGAAACTGGTTCTATAAGGAAACTGTTTAATCAGTCTGAAATAGTATTTTACCTGAAACACTTTCTGTTATCTATTAACGTTTTCTCATTGAGGTGTACATCTAGAAGTCCTTTAAAGATATTGTTGAGGTTAGAAAATGTTGGATAAACATTGCACGTTGGTTTTTTAAGCGGAAAATTGCAGAAGGGAAAGGAGGATTTGACATATTGAATAGAATGGATGCTTAATCAGTGTTAGAAAAGGATGAGTTATGGCGTAATTACTATTTTTGAAGTATTTAACTCGTAAATTCAAAGAAGAGAAATTGGAAATATCAGTTACAGATAAATGGAATTTGATATTGTTACTCTCTCTCTCTCTCTCTCTCCGAATACACGTGTAGGCCAGTTTTCTGTCCTTTTGTGATTTGATAACTCGACATACCAATCTGATTGTTATGAACCTATGACCGCTTGGATGGCAAGTTAAACTCTTTATTACAGCTTATAATTTTCTTGTTGAAATGACTGAAAGACTATCAAAAACTGATAATGAGAGTCCTTATTGTCAAGACTTCTCATATTCCCAGTATGATTAGGCTTTGAATGTTGTTTCCTTACTAACTTCACAGTGTTTCGAGATTCCAGCTAGGTATTTTTGTTCCATGTCAGCTGAAATTTTTTGCATTTCTTTTTTAAATTTACCATATACTTTAAGCCATTTTATTTTCATATTTTATAACTTTTGATGCTTTTTTTTGTTATTTGAGAAGTATACATTCGATGCATTAAGTTTCCTTATTTCTCTGCTCATGTTTTTCCACCAATCTGTATAGTTGGTAGTGGCAGACCTCCTAGTTAAATCCTTTTTTTGTTTTAGTGTTGATGAACCTAACTTTTATTTGCTTTAGTTAGTTCTTTTCATACGAATGTCTTCAATGTCTTACTACTTATGTGTGTTTCAACTAATTGTTATTTATGTTGTGCCTTCATTTGGGATCTTCATTAAAGAATAATAAAGCTCTTATTGTATGTAATATTGAGGTTCTGAGAACTTATTTTCTTGAATTTTGATTGGAAATCAGACTTCAAGCTGAGCAGAGGAGATTGGAGGATATCGGACCAATAGCATATTATGCAGAATGGGTAAACGCATGGACTAAGGACACTTCACGAAAGGCTGTGCAGGAACATTTTGAAGCAACTGGTGAGGATGAGAATACCCAGCTCATCACAATGTTCCAGCACCAAACTGCAGAAGAATATCGCATCATGATGGGCACTGATGTTCGTATTCAACGAGATCCTTTAGCCATGCGGATGCGTGAAGAGTTAATCAAAGAGAGTACATAAATTCAACTTTACCTTTTTTTTTCAGCTTTGAGTTCTTTTCTAGCCATAAATCTAATTAAGACTTCTGGCACTTGATGTTGGCGTGAAGCTGCTTAATTATCAATTAATAGTCTTGTATCATGCTAACATGTAAAGGTGATAATTTGCGTAATAGTGTTAATACATGCAGTTAACTCAGCTTCAGTTATACTAGTGTAATATTATTAAATATTATTGTCAAGCACCATTAATTCTCTCCCAAATTTTGTGTGGTTGATTTGAAAAAAATAAAATTTAAACTATTCAAGTACCATATAATTTAGTTGCAATTACTACATAGTTACTAAAAATTAATAACCTTTAAAATGACTAAAATATTTACTTCAATGTATTGTAGGTTTTCCCTTACAAGTGCTTCAGAAAAGGTTCAGTAACTTGTTAGAAGTTGTTAAACATTTTGGTTGAGGTCTGTAATATCTGTTGGTCAGCATGTGGTATCTGTTCTTTCTACCTTCATATTGCGTTCTATGATAAATAGATACTTCATCTCAGCCTTGCTGCATTCGCCACACCCTGCCATCATCACAACTCAGCTCGGGGACTTGAAAATTCTAAGGTGGGAACAGACGGCGGTGAAAATACAAATTTAGTTTCATTTTATATCACTAACAATTAATAATAAAAAATAATTGAAAGAGCTATTAAAAAATAAATGCAATTATAAATTTATCTTAATTTTTTCGGATCCCATATTCTATATACATTTTACTTTATTACTTATTTTTACTCCAAAGTTAAGCTTAGAAATAATAGTTTAAACCATAATGAGCTATTAACTATTAGTGAATACTCATATTTCTAAAGTATAAAACATAACGAAAGAGAAATAATATGAATTCTTTTTAAGTATATTGAATCAGTTTTTGAATAATTAACATTTGATTATTCAATTTTGACCATTAAGTAAAGTTTAGAATATTTAATAGTATAGTATAATAACTTATCTTTATTTATGTTATTTTCATCCATTATAGGAGCACCGTCTAGGTTATATCAATTAAAATATATCAATATTAATATCATTTTTCAGTTTACGTGCAACTGGTACTTTAGCAACCACAACTAATATTATAAGAGGTGAACTGGTCATATTCAACATGCACATACAAACATATATATTTTATTTTATTTGCATTATACATATCATTCCTTTTTTCATTATAATCAATATAAATAGGTTTAAGTGTGCAAACCTATATTATTTATTTCCATATGACTAATTTACTAGTATGATAGAATAATCATATCATATTTGAAATATGAAGATATCTAAATAAATGTCATTCTAATGAAAGTATTTTAGAAAAATCATAATTTTATTATTATAATTTGAAAATAGGAGTATTCACCTCAAATCTTAATGGATATCGTTTATCTTTTGCTATCACTTCTTTTAAATGAGCTCCTAATTATACATATAAAAAATTAGTGTTAGTTATTTTTATTTAATTTTATTATTAAATATCATTTTCTTTAAATTACATATGCTTATTTAATTTTTTTCACCTAAGTATATATTTAGAACCAAATTAGTATTTATCATTTACTTAAACGTTCGTAATTGAATTATTGATTTTTCTTTCCAAAATATTATTAAAAATTTTCTTGTTTTCTTCTTCTTATGTAATCTACCATCAATTTAAGAAGATGTAAATCTTTCTTAATTATTCTTATTGAATGTATAGCATCATTTTCAACCTTAATGTTTTAAAAATTAATTTTTTTTTCTTACATAACATCCTATAGTTATTTAAATTTATCTGTTTTTTGTTAATCTGATTTTCATTTTTCAAACTATCTAACATTCTCTCATTCAAGTTTATCACTATGTTTTTAATAATCAAATATATAATATTTTAAATAAATTGTTAGATTCTATATTATAGTATTAGCAATCATATATGGATTTATAAGTAATACTTTATACCTTATGCTACTATCATATACAACAACAACAACAACAAGCCTTTATCCCACTAGGTGGGGTCGGCTACTTGAATCCTTTTTCTCGATTGCATCCTATTGAGTGTCATATTTCCATTTAATTCTAATATATTAAGATCATTTTTTATACAATATATCCAAGACTTTTTAGGTCTACTTCTGCCTATCTTAACATAAGCTGAATCTAAAACATCTACTCTTCTAATCAAATCATTAGATGATTGACGTTTAATGTGCCCAAACCATTTAAGATGACTCTCTCTAATCTTGTCCGCCATTGGAGCTGCGCCAACCCGATCACGGATATATTCATTTCACATTGTCTCAAGTGTCAAACCGCTTATCCACCTAAGCATTCTCATCTCAGCAACACTTAATTTTGTTTTATGCTTTTCTTTTAAAGGCCAATATTTCACACCATAGAGCGTTGCAGGTCTTACCACCATCTTATAAAATTTTCCTTATAGTCTAAGTTGTACTTTTCTATCACACAATAATCCCGATGCATTCTTCCGCTACAACCAACCAACTTGAATACTACCAATAACATCCCCATCTATATCACCATCACTTTGAACAATAGACCCAATATATCTAAAACGTTTAGAGTTACTACTTCTAAAATTACATTCCATATATTCAGTTTTAGATCTACTCAAACGAAGGCCTTTAGACTCCAATTTAGACCTCCATAATTCAAGTTTTTTTTGAAATTTTTCTCAAGTTTTATCCACAAAAAGGATATCATCAGAAAAAAACATACACAAAGGTACAACCTTTTGCAAATGTTCAGTAAGAGCATCCATAAATGTAATCCAACTGAAATAGAAAAGTACTTGGTTGAGCCTCCTTCTGTTCGAACATAGGTAACAAATCTAGTATACATATCTTTAATGACTTGAATATAAATCATATCAACACCTTTGTTCTCTAGAAATCTCTAGAGGAATTTTCTTGCAATCTTATCATAAGCTTTTTCGATATCAATAAAAATCATTCTCCTTATTCTTTCTGTACGTCTCCATCAAACCTTTCAATAAATGTATAATTTCCATAATAGACCTGCCCGACATAAATTCAAACTGATTATGAGAAATTTTTGTTATCACGTCTTAACCTATGTTCAATTACCCTCTCCCATAATTTCAAAGTACGACACATCAACTTAATTCCTCTATAATTTGCACACTTTTATGCATCCCTTTTATTCTTAAAAATGGGGATCAAAATACTCTTCCTACAATCCTTAGGCTTTTTTTTATTTTTAAGATATTATTAAAGAGTTTAGTAAGCCAAAAAACTCCCAAATCTCCTAAATATTTCCACACTTCAATTGGAATCCAAAAAATTATTTTGTTTTTTAGTGATATATTTCTTAAAGTATTATTATTTTTATCTTCAAAATTTTCTAACTTCAAAGAATTAAAGTGTCGGGTTAACTTTACTTTATGTTTTACATTTAAGAAAATTAAATTAAATAAATACTAGCCTTAAATCAAGAAATCAATACACCATTTTAAATCTTACGTCTGAATTTCTTGTTCGACGCTTGAGTGGTTATCGATCGCTTTCTTCTTTCACTTAAAAATCTTTAAAAATAAATCAACTTTTAAACATTAATTATATATTAAATATTACATAAATCTAAAATTATTATTTATTAGATATAAGTTAATAATTATCGACACAGTTTCATGCTCATCAACATTGAATGAACATCGACCGTAGTTTGGTTTGACACATTAAACCTCTCTCTCACTCATCTCCTGTCCAAGTGAGTTCGCCCACAAGTTTTATTTCACACTCTATCGTCCACCACAAGAGATTTGCAGTCGCCATTCATATCTGATGTCGCTCTTAGTTTTGTGCGCTTTTTATTGTTTGAGCACGATGATCGGCCCTCTCATCCTTGCATATGTTGTCCATGTTTACAATCGTTACAAGATACTTGCCTATGCGATGCATGCGGCTTCAATTTCATTCGAAATCATAGGTATGGGTGCTTGCTCAACTTCCCATAGACTTCGTTTCTCTCTCTCCCTCTCGCTCGCTCTCCTCTCCTCTTGTAGCAGCAAATAACCCCTTCCCTCATGCTTGCATTGACTTCCAAATCACCTTCTCTTTGTCTCTTTGCTTTGTTTTCGTTGCTTCGTACTCCCATTTCGACTCATGCTCTTTAACTTGGTCTGTTGCTTGAGCCCCCTTTTCGTTACTTTAATAAAATATAACTGGTTCTCAATTTCAGAGGCATTATAATCTTCCACACAAAAAAATTCATCTTCAAAATTTACATTCCATAATAGTGACTTTTCTAGCATGAATCATTTACCTCAACTTTACACAAGAGAAAGTTATAACATTTCTATTAGAAAATCATAACAGATTGAAGCCCATACAAAATGAATGCCAAAGTAAAACACGCTTCTAACTTATCAAAACAAAGCAATGCATATAAGATAACACTTAAATATAATAGTGACGAATAATACTGACCAGACATTATGATATCATTAATTATAGTAGTTGGATCTTCAAACTCTCTATGAGTGAGACCATAAACTGGAGATTGGAATTTTGTCTTGTTTGTTTTTGAGTGGGAAATTAAGCTTTTGACTCTATCATCATTTGCCCATCCACAGTCTTCTGTGAAGGAGCTCTATTTAACATGTGTTGGAGCCCAAGAAACATTTATCTTTATACTGCTTTCCACATTTGACAGAGAAATTTATGGTACTTCAAGTCATGCCACTACTAAAACCACCAAACTAAATTCGGGATTTATCTATTGGATTCATTTGATTGAGCTAAAACTTCTCCTTGATTGAGCTACAACTTCCTCTTATATGTCTCTTTATGCTTTTGAAGAAGTTGAAAATTAATTTTCACTTTTTGTAACTCTTTCCATTAGCACTACATAGTCTTTAATCCCCAAAAGAACCAATGACTACATGATAGAATCCTTCAATCTATAAAGAAATCTATAAACTCCTCTTTGTTGTTGATACCAGCTATGATGCATACGTTGATAATCTAGTGAACTCTGCTTCATGATTTCTTTTCATCTTCTACCAACTTGATGAACTTGTTCTGCATCTATATATGTCCAAATAGGGGAATAAACCACACTCTAAATAGTTTTACAAAATCATCCCTATTTATCATTATGGTATATCCCCTAAGCTATTCTGATGCTACCTATGCCATTGATTCTCCATCCACTACAAGATGTATTTTCTAGTTGTCTTTTCATTCAAACACGTCATGCTGTGTGATATATTTTCTATCCATATCAGTCAGTTCTCCGCTTAAGTCGGACCTTCCATTCCCTTGAGCAAAGGTAGACATAAACCTTGAAACATTTTCAAGTATTTATTTATTGTTATAGTATTACTTGAACTAGATTATGATCTGGAATCTTGAATTAGCTGTGTCATAGTCGCTATCATCTTGGTGAAAGCATTAGTGTTCACAATTATAGCAGGTGGTAATTTTTCATTTCCCATCATATTTCCTCTCTAACATTTGCTTTGAAGCATATTGTAATGAGGGTCAAAAGTTTGAGTCTAGTCAGAGAGAGAAGTAACGTGCACACATGATACATGGATAACAAAAGTTCGTAAGTTTGAGTGGTGCATGGTCAAGGGTTGCAGTTGCTACATGAGGCATGAGNATTTTGACCATTAAGTAAAGTTTAGAATATTTAATAGTATAGTATAATAACTTATCTTTATTTATGTTATTTTCATCCATTATAGGAGCACCGTCTAGGTTATATCAATTAAAATATATCAATATTAATATCATTTTTCAGTTTACGTGCAACTGGTACTTTAGCAACCACAACTAATATTATAAGAGGTGAACTGGTCATATTCAACATGCACATACAAACATATATATTTTATTTTATTTGCATTATACATATCATTCCTTTTTTCATTATAATCAATATAAATAGGTTTAAGTGTGCAAACCTATATTATTTATTTCCATATGACTAATTTACTAGTATGATAGAATAATCATATCATATTTGAAATATGAAGATATCTAAATAAATGTCATTCTAATGAAAGTATTTTAGAAAAATCATAATTTTATTATTATAATTTGAAAATAGGAGTATTCACCTCAAATCTTAATGGATATCGTTTATCTTTTGCTATCACTTCTTTTAAATGAGCTCCTAATTATACATATAAAAAATTAGTGTTAGTTATTTTTATTTAATTTTATTATTAAATATCATTTTCTTTAAATTACATATGCTTATTTAATTTTTTTCACCTAAGTATATATTTAGAACCAAATTAGTATTTATCATTTAATTAAACGTTCGTAATTGAATTATTGATTTTTCTTTCCAAAATATTATTAAAAATTTTCTTGTTTTCTTCTTCTTATGTAATCTACCATCAATTTATGAAGATGTAAACCTTTCTTAATTATTCTTATTGAATGTATAGCATCATTTTCAACCTTAATGTTTTAAAAATTAATTTTTTTTTCTTACATAACATCCTATAGTTATTTAAATTTATCTGTTTTTTGTTAATCTGATTTTCATTTTTCAAACTATCTAACATTCTCTCATTCAAGTTTATCACTATGTTTTTAATAATCAAATATATAATATTTTAAATAAATTGTTAGATTCTATATTATAGTATTAGCAATCATATATGGATTTATAAGTAATACTTTATACCTTATGCTACTATCATATACAACAACAACAACAACAAGCCTTTATCCCACTAGGTGGGGTCGGCTACTTGAATCCTTTTTCTCGATTGCATCCTATTGAGTGTCATATTTCCATTTAATTCTAATATATTAAGATCATTTTTTATACAATATATCCAAGACTTTTTAGGTCTACTTCTGCCTATCTTAACATAAGCTGAATCTAAAACATCTACTCTTCTAATCAAATCATTAGATGATTGACGTTTAATGTGCCCAAACCATTTAAGATGACTCTCTCTAATCTTGTCCGCCATTGGAGCTGCGCCAACCCGATCACGGATATATTCATTTCACATTGTCTCAAGTGTCAAACCGCTTATCCACCTAAGCATTCTCATCTCAGCAACACTTAATTTTGTTTTATGCTTTTCTTTTAAAGGCCAATATTTCACACCATAGAGCGTTGCAGGTCTTACCACCATCTTATAAAATTTTCCTTATAGTCTAAGTTGTACTTTTCTATCACACAATAATCCCGATGCATTCTTCCGCTACAACCAACCAACTTGAATACTACCAATAACATCCCCATCTATATCACCATCACTTTGAACAATAGACCCAATATATCTAAAACGTTTAGAGTTACTACTTCTAAAATTACATTCCATATATTCAGTTTTAGATCTACTCAAACGAAGGCCTTTAGACTCCAATTTAGACCTCCATAATTCAAGTTTTTTTTGAAATTTTTCTCAAGTTTTATCCACAAAAAGGATATCATCAGAAAAAAACATACACAAAGGTACAACCTTTTGCAAATGTTCAGTAAGAGCATCCATAAATGTAATCCAACTGAAATAGAAAAGTACTTGGTTGAGCCTCCTTCTGTTCGAACATAGGTAACAAATCTAGTATACATATCTTTAATGACTTGAATATAAATCATATCAACACCTTTGTTCTCTAGAAATCTCTAGAGGAATTTTCTTGCAATCTTATCATAAGCTTTTTCGATATCAATAAAAATCATTCTCCTTATTCTTTCTGTACGTCTCCATCAAACCTTTCAATAAATGTATAATTTCCATAATAGACCTGCCCGACATAAATTCAAACTGATTATGAGAAATTTTTGTTATCACGTCTTAACCTATGTTCAATTACCCTCTCCCATAATTTCAAAGTACGACACATCAACTTAATTCCTCTATAATTTGCACACTTTTATGCATCCCTTTTATTCTTAAAAATGGGGATCAAAATACTCTTCCTACAATCCTTAGGCTTTTTTTTATTTTTAAGATATTTAAAGAGTTTAGTAAGCCAAAAAACTCCCAAATCTCCTAAATATTTCCACACTTCAATTGGAATCCAAAAAATTATTTTGTTTTTTAGTGATATATTTCTTAAAGTATTATTATTTTTATCTTCAAAATTTTCTAACTTCAAAGAATTAAAGTGTCGGGTTAACTTTACTTTATGTTTTACATTTAAGAAAATTAAATTAAATAAATACTAGCCTTAAATCAAGAAATCAATACACCATTTTAAATCTTACGTCTGAATTTCTTGTTTGGCGATTGAGTGGTTATCGATCGCTTTCTTCTTTCACTTAAAATCTTTAAAAATAAATCAACCTCTAAACATTAATTATATATTAAATATTACATAAATCTAAAATTATTATTTGTTAGATATAAGTTAATAATTATCAACACTTTTTCATGCTCATCAACATTGAATGAACATCGAGCGTAGTTTGGTTTGACACATTAAACCTCTCTCTCACTCATCTTCTGTCCAAGTGAGTTCACCCACAGGGTTTATTTCACACTCTATCGTCCACCACAAGAGATTTGCAGTCGCCATTCATATTTGATGCTGCTCTTAGTTTTGTGCGCTTTTTATTGTTTGAGCACGATGATTGGCCCTCTCATCCTTGCATATGTCGTCCATGTTCACAATCGTTACAAGATACTTGCCTATGCGATGCATGCGGCTTCAATTTCATTCAAAATCATAGGGATAGTTCTTGCTCAACTTCCCATAGACTTCGTGTCTCTCTCTCTCTCTCTCTCTCTCTCGCTCGCTCTCATCTCCTCTTGTAGCAGCAAATAACCCCTTCCCTCATGCTTGCTTTGACTTCCAAATCACCTTCTCTTTGTCTCTTTGCTTTGTTTTCGTTGCTTCGTACTCCCATTTCGATTCCTACTCTTTAACTTGATCTGTTGCTCGAGCCCCCCTTTCGTTACTTTAATAAAATATAACTGGTTCTCAATACCAGAGGCATTATAATCTTCCACACAAAAAAATTCATCTTTAAAATTTACATTCCATAATAGTTACTTTTCTGGCATGAATCATTTACCTCAACTTTACCAAAGAGAAAGTTATAACATTTATACTAGAAAATCATAACAGATTGAAGCCCATACAAAATGAATGCCAAAGTAAAACACGCTTCTAATTTATCAAAACATAGCAATGCATATAAGATGACACTTAGATATAATAGTGACGAATAATACTGACCAGACATTATGATATCATTAATTATAGTAGTTGGATCTTCAAACTCTCTATGAGTGAGACCATAAACTGGAGATTGGAATTTTGTCTTGTTTGTTTTTGAGTGGGAAATTAAGCTTTTGACTCTATCATCATTTGCCCATCTACAGTCTTCTGTGAAGGGGCTCTATTTAACATGTGTTGGAGCCCAAGAAACATTCATCTTTATACTGCTTTTCACATTTGACAGAGAAATTTATGGTACTTCGAGTCATGCCACTACTAAAACCACCAAACTAAATTCGGGATTTATCTATTTGATTCATTTGATTGAGCTAAAACTTCTCCTTGATTGAGCTACAACTTCCTCTCATATGTCTCTTTATGCTTTTGAGTAAGTTGAAAATTAATTTTCACTTTTTGTAGCTCTTTCCATTAGCACTATGTAGTCTTTAATCCCCAAAAGAACCAATGACTACATGATAGAATTCTTCAATCTATAAAGAAATCTATAAACTCCTCTTTGTCGTTGATACCGGCTGTGATGCATACGTTGATAATCTAGTGAACTCTGCTTCATACTACATGATTGTCTTTTCAACTTCTACAAACTTGATGAACTTGTTCTGCATCTATATATGTGCAAATAGGGGAATAAACCACGCTAAATAGTTTTACAAAATCATCTCTATTTATCATTATGGTATATCCCCTAAGCTATTATGATGCTACCTATGCCATTGATTCTCCATCCACTACAAAATGTATTTTGTAGTTGTCGTTTCATTCAAACACGTCATGCTGTGTGATATATTTTCTATCCATATCAGTCAGTTCTCCGCTTAAGTCGGACCTTCCATTCCCTTGAGCAAAGGTAGACATAAACCTTGAAACATTTTCAAGTATTTATTTATTGTTATAGTATTACTTGAACTAGATTATGATCTGGAATCTTAAATTAGCTGCGTCATTGTCGCTATCATCTTGGTGAAAGCATTAGTGTTCACAATTATAGCAGGTGGTAATTTTTCATTTCCCATCATATTTCCTCTCTAACATTTGCTTTGAAGCAACTTGTAATGAGGGTCAAAAGTTTGAGTCTAGTCAGAGAGAGAAGTGACGCGCACGGATGATACATGGATAACAAAAGTTTGTAAGTTTGAGTGGTGCATGGTAAAGGGTTGCAGTTGCTACATGAGGCATGAGAGAGAAATTTGATTGTGTATACTTAAGTTAACTCATATTAATAAACGTTGTGGATGATATCCATAAATTAAACAAATTATTGACATGGCCTCAAATTGATTCTTAGATCTTGAAATAATGCACACTTGAGTTTTCTATAAATACAAATGAGTAGAAATCTTTTAGATGAATAAATAAAAAAAATCTATGCCCACAACTAAAAGTCTTAGAGAAATAAATTGAGAAAAGACTTTGTAAAGAAATAGGATCTTTTTTATATGATGACTAAAATCGTTGTCTAATTCAAGTTTTTGATGTGTGATACATTATTTATGCGTTGTGCTTGTACATGATGAAGCATAAGTTTTTGAAGTCTGAAAGTGAACCAGGAAGCTTATGTTTTGAATACATTAACCATTAAGTTTCAAACCTATGGATTTAAAGCATTTTGGGAGAGCTTTGCTTTGACGTCGAACAAAGTGAGCTTGGGAGCTACTTTTTTAAAAAGGGGCATCTACATAAATACGTCACAATTCCTATGTATTTATATATCTAATACCTAAACTTTAATTTTTAGAAAACTGAAATCTTTTGTGTCACATAAAAAATATCACTTTTTTCTAACTTTTAAAAAGTAAAATACACCTTTGTATGTATAAATAAAGTGCTATAAATGTAAAAGTCAAAATTTAGGTGTTTGATTTGTTAAATCATAGAAATTTATGTAAATCTTTTTAAAAATGGTTTCTAGAATAAATGTCTATTCCTCCAAGCAGTGAGTTGTCTTTCTTTTACTTTCAATACATTCTTTTACTTGTCCATCAATATATCGTCGTTCCCAAACGATACAGTCAACCCTTGGTCTTTTGGTGGAGCTATTTTTATCCAAAATGGGAATGCCTGCCTGTAGAAACTTCATATGTATGAAGTTAGTATCTTTTGCATGCTAGTCGGCTTATTCATCACTATCAGCATTCTGTGGAACCTATCCATCATGAAAGAATCAAGATTACTGATCTCTTGATGATCGACCTCTATGTTACTAACTTGAGGCACAAAATGGGAGTTCTTTGCTATTTGAATTCTTAGATCACCATGGATTGTTGGGCAAGGTGGTGCTTCCTTGTTTTGGTTATTCTTGGCAGCTGTAGGTTTTTTATGGTGGGGGTGGCGTGTGGTAAGATGATCACCATGGTGTATGGATGAAACTGTACTTCCCTGTTTTCTTGTTCTCCTTTATTTTGTGGTTTCAGTGGTCTGATTTTATTTTGAAGTGGATATAAGGCAATCTCTGGATGTGACAAGTTTAGCAGTTCAAATAAAATCTTATTCTCTTTGGATTGACAAATTTTTTACCCGGATATGAATATTGATAGATCATTTGAAATGTTTTGTTTTTCTTTAATCTATCTTGTAGATTAAAACAATGCAAGTAATGTGCTTGATTTCAACGTTTTTCAGTATGGGGTGGCGATCCAGTTTACCCAACTATCAACTATGTTCAAGATCCAGAAGAAGTAATTGATTACAGAGGCCCAAATTTCCATGAGCCTACACCTGACGTACTGGCTTACCTTATGGAGGTAGATAATCTACAAATGGAAATTCTAGTTTAAAGCAGGGAAAATATTACTGGCATCAACAGGTGGTAGTTACATAATTTATGAATAAGTGTGATGGTTCTTTGTATATAAGTTTGATATAAGTTTGATATAAGTTTGTCTATAGGCGAAGTACAAGACGAAGTGCAAAGGGGTATTTTTGCATTAAAGTATGAAGCACAAATAAAACAGATACTTCAATTAATCTCAGTACACTCTATAGACTCCCTAAATTTCAACATTGAGAGAACACTGCATGGTAGAAAATATTATAGCAACCTTTATAGCACATAAAATGGTAAAAATATTTTGAACATATTCAATCAAATATCAACAAAGAGCAGCACAAGGTAGTATGCTAATTAAATTTCAACAAGAATCACAAGAGCTTTGAAGCATATTGTTATGAAGACCAAAAGTTTGAGTCCAGTCACAGAGGGAAGTCACGTGCATATTATACATGGAAAGCAAAAGTTTTGTGAGTTTGAGTGGTTGCACGGTCAAGATTTGCAGTTGTTACATGAGGTACGTGAGAGAAATTTGAGCACGTGCAAGATTTAGAAGAAAATGAGCTCAAGGGGAAGACATTATATGTTTGAGCTGTAGAGTTTGAGCCCTTGCACCAAAAGAGACGTAATTTGTGATGCATACGAGCTGGCATGCCTGATGTAAAGGATTTATATGTAAATTGTGATGAATTGGGATTTAAGAATTGTTTCCCAGATGAACTCAGAGCTTGTTGAAGAGTACAGCACTTCGCTGTGCAATTATGCATGTGCTACTACACGGCACTTATGTATTGTAAAACATTGTTGTTGTGCTTAACTTCAATAGCACACTTTTGGTGACATTGACCCTGATTGTCGGATTAGGTCGGCTTCTTCAGCAAAGAAGAATATCTTGCTAAGTACTAGTGGCTAGATTAATATAGCGATCCCTCATTGAATAATTTTGTGGAATTGATAGCCAAACATATTCTAGCTTCTGGACTAGCAAATTATGGACCAAAATTTCAATAATTGACTTGTAGAAGGTTGTCTCAACAATCGGGGAAACACGGAAGGTCGCAATTGCTCAACAGAAATGGGTGACCTACTTAGCAAAATAAAAATATCTAGTTTCATAAATTTATTTGTAGTTACTATTATAGTTTCAGATGGCATAAAAGATTTTGAAATAATCTGTAATATATGAAAATTTGAAACGTTGACTATATGAATTAAAATGTAAAAGAGAAAAAAATACTCGTCGTATAGAAAGAGGTGAAATTTGAGTATAATTTTATCAAGCATGCCTTACAAAATGTAAAATATATTGAATGCATTAAACAAAATTTTGTCATTGCAATGTCCATTTGATGTTTGAAAGTGTTGAACTGAGTGCAGCATATTTTTACTTCATCACAAGAAGGCTTATGTTTTAAAATTTATGTCATATAATGAGAAATCATGTTTAAATATAATATTTTAGACAAATCTTGAAGTTCTTGGACACAAAGTTGAGCATGTCAAAGGTGAATAAATTTTATATGAACTATGATATGAAAGAAGTATTATCAACTAATCGGTGAATGTTTGCCCATCTCACGGTATGAAAATGCTAGAGTAATGTTGCTATGAACAAAATAATGAACCGCCAAGATATGTTGAAATAAAGAAGGAACCTAAGCTTCAAACAAATTCTTTTCAAAGCCCATAGAAGCTCAGAGAGATCCTTTGAAGCTTGAAGATGTGACATTTGAATCAAATCATTAAATTATGACAATAGCAAGCACAAGCACATGCAAACCATACAAGCTAAGCAAGCCCTAGCCAAACGTTTAAGGAGCCATTTCTGATTACTCATCTTAATGAATCTTAAACGTGTTTGCTCATGAGCTGTGAATGATGTTGTTAATGACCCAAACATATATCAAGTATATCCGTATAGAGTAAATTATGATATTTGTCCAGCATAAAAAACTTGTTCAAACTTCTTTGCAACATAGAAACTGAACATAAGTGAAATCTTATTGGCACGAGCTTCAATTAGTTTGTCGGATGTACCACATTTACGTATGTCTTTTTATTGATCCTGAATTTGCGATAGATAAATTAGAGCTGGAACACACTGATATTGATGTTTTTTGNATTGTCTTTTTATTGATCCTGAATTTGGGATAGATAAATTAGAGCTGGAAGACACTGATATTGATGTTTTTTGAATTTATTATTGAAGGACCTGAAGTTCTGTTGACTTTGTAGCAAATTGAATCTATGCTCTATATGGATTCCTGTTTACTTGAGCCTTTTCAATAATGTTTAACTTCTTTTATTAAGAGAAGTGTTTCTTCTTTTCGCACAGCAAGGAAAAATTATATCAAGGAAAGAGCTTCAGGAAATTTTAGATAAAGAGAATAAACAAGAAGTTGAGGTGACTACTATTTTAATACTGAAGTATTCCATTTTATTCTGCCATATGGGAAAAATTTCTCCTGATTATCAAGTTTTGTTTTTCCATTTGAGCTCAATTTCAGGTCACTGATATGGATGAGGCCATGGCAAGTGCAGTTGACATTGGAGAGAATGAAGTGAGGGGAACTGTAGTTTCTTTACTATTTCTTATGAAAAATTTATAATGTTTCTGTTTTTTTTATTTCTTTTTTTGATTATCCGAACAACTAGTTTGGCATGCACCATCGGACTTCCCACCTTGGAAGCTGCTTACTACGTTTTCACTATTTCATAGGCTTGCAGTTAACTGTTTTATTTCTTCTTATAGGAGGAAGAAGATAGTGAGANGAAGTATGCCATTTTATTCTGCCATATGGGAAAAATTTCTCCTGATTATCAAATTTTGTTTTTCCATTTGAGATTTCAGGTCACTGATATGGATGAGGCCATGGCAAGTGCAGTTGACATTGGAGAGAATGAAGTGAGGGGAACTGTAGTTTCTTTACTATTTCTTATGAAAAATTTATAATGTTTCTGTTTTGGATTATTCGAACAGCTAGTTTGGCATGCACCATCGGACTTCCCACCTAGGAAGCTGCTTACTACGCTTTCCCTATTTCATAGGCTTGCAGTTAACTGTTTTATTTCTTCTTATAGGATGAAGAAGATAGTGAGGATGATGATGATGAAACCAATGATGAAGCTGAAGAAGATGTTGAAGAAGATGAGAAAATCACTCGCAATTGGAGTGTTTTTAAAACCACTCCTCAGCCTCCCAAATCCAAGGTGCTGAACAAACACTTGGTGCCTTTTTATAGGTGGATTTACATACATATCATTAATAACTTCTTAAATAACACACAAACACACTGCTATATATATATATATATAGTGTTATTCAAGATAGATAGATATACATATAGTGTTAGAAGTTATATTAGGAAATAGTTTATTCATGTGATAAGTTGAGAGGAATTAATTATTTCCTTAGATTAGGAGTTATATCTTTACTTTCATATTATTTTCTTTTTATTGTCTTTCCTATCGTAGGATTCATGTAAGGGTTATTTATAATTCCTTTCATATCAATGAATCCATTTCGCTTAATTCCATATTATTGTGACTTTCAACATGGTGTCAGAGCTAGGTTCTCTACCCCAGCCGCCGTTCATCCCTCCAGAGTTGTCGGACTCCCTTCCTGCCATTCTCCCGATAGGGAGGGACGCTTTCTCTCCCCAATCCTACTTGTTATCCCAGAACTATCCCCATATTAACTATTCACTACGAGCAAGCCTCCCAATCAATCAACCCAACCTGTCTAGTTCCCTTCAGCCTCATCCTATCCGGGGTAGCAGAAGTTGTCTTCTTTACGGATGGTTGGAGGGCCAAATTCTCCCGTCGTTAGGTCAACAATCACAGGGCTTGCCTTGCAGATCAACGAGACAATTTGAGCATTCCTTCTGCCGCTGTGGATGACGAGCAACATCACCTTGATGAGCTCCGAGATCTTACCTCCGCTCTGTCTTCTCAGAGTTCCATCGTTTAGTGGTCCCACCGCTCCGTCTGGTCTACTCTCCTAGGTGGTGTGTGGTCCTCCATAACCTCCATTTTCTCTAGTTCTGAATTCCTCTTCTCTAGTCCCAAACCCAAGGAGAAGTGCGAGGAGTTAAAGAAGTGACTGAGGAAGCTTGCGGATATGATGGAGAGCAAGGAATACAATGAACTTGTGAAGGGTGTCGCTCTAAGGAGGTAACAAAGCCCTTTTCTTCTTATGAAGATCAGATAGCCTTTGGCCTGCATGTTGTGGTGGTGATGTTGACTGGCTATTTTTTTGGATTTGCTGCTTTTAGAGCTTTGTTCAACCAGTGCCGTGATGAATGCGGCCGGTGGCATCCTAGGAATGGTGATTTCATCCCTGACTGCCTCCCTTAGGTTTGATGGTGCACTGAATGTGGATGTGACTGATTTCTAGACTAACCTCATTCCATACCCACTGATCCACTACATGGTTTTCATCCTACACTATTGTTATCTCCACAAAGAAAGCCTATCAAGAGCAACTCTTTTTTGTCGAAATCACCAACAATGCCTTGAAGCCATTCTCCATGATGGCCAAGTGTGATCCCCGCCATGGCAAGTACATGGCTTGTTGTCTCATGTATCGAGGAGATGTGGTGCCCAAGGATGTGAATGTTGTTGTTGCCACCATCAAGACCAAGTGCACCATCCAATTTGTTGACCGGTGCCCGACTGGCTTTAAGTGTGGCATTAATTACCAGCCGCCTATTATTGTTCCTGGTGGAGAACTTGCCAAGGTGCAGAGGACAGCTTACATGATATCTAACTGCACTAACATTGCAGAGGTGTTCTATCACATCAGTCATAAGTTTGATCTTATGTATTCGAAGCGTGCCTTTTTGCATTGGTATGTTAATAACTTATTTTCTTAGATTATGAGTTATTTCCTTTCCTATTTTATATTTATTTTCTTGGATTGAATTTATTTCAATTCCTATTTTGTGTTGTTTCTTTTATCTCCAAAATAATTAATATGAATTGATTTATTGGAGATAGGAGTTATATCTTTCCTTTCATATTATTTTTTTATTGTCTTTTCTATTGTTNTATATATATATATATATATATATATATATATAACAAGCACCCACCCGAAACCTTTTTAATACGCCAAACCTACCTCTTCGCATCTTCATCTACTTGGTTTATTTTTTTTGTTGCCCAGAAAGTACATTAATCCGATGAGTTTGGAGACAAAGTGGAGGATGGCAAAGAGACGAGGGAGTCAAAATTTCAAGCAAAATCATGAAATAGAGCTATGAACCTTTTTTAAGCATGGAATTTTCATGAAATGAAGGCTTGGCAAGGAGAAAGAAAAGGACTGAAGATAATTGAGTCTTATAAGTTTAGTTCTCAAAGTGCTGAGCTAACTCACATAAACCATTGCTCTGCTTTAATTGGAAATGAAACCAACACTCCGCTCTCCTTGATTTTCAGCTATTGGATTTGGAAAGACTTAAATAACTTTGTAGATCCCGAGCTTGATAAGTAGGTGCTTGAAAATCTTAAATCGAACAACAATCTAGAAGTCGGAGGATAATGTCATTAGCCAGAGGAGAGATATCGTGTTTGGATAACAAATGACTTTAATATTTCAAGGGGATAAATTTTGAATGTTGGGGTGTTAAGATAAATGTGGAATATTGATTCAAGTGATCCGTAATAAAATACATGAACAGAAGCACACAAATAAATAATTTAAGAAAAATGTACAAAGCACACCAAGATTTAATGAGGAAAAACCTAAGAACAAGAAAAAAATCATGGTTCCACACAGCTCACACCTACTATGAAATGAGAAGAAATTTATAGATTACAATACACTCAAACTTCTCTACTCCTTGCAACTCGAGGAAACTCATTCTTTCTTTTTAACACGAGATATCACTGAAATCTACCTATAGAACTCGCTTCATCTTTTTCATGCACTGCTTCCATACAACATATTCTCCCATCTCTAAATTATGCATGCAAGTCTTAGATATCTTAACTGCTCGAAATAGTTTTTGGCATAAGAGCGCCAATTCCGAGTGTCGAGTTTCCAAGAGCTCGGATCCAGGGAGCAATTGAGCACGACTGTGTCCCTCCTGGGCGCCAGTTTTTTGGCTGCTTTATTATGGAATGATCCTAGAGCACTTGTGCCCCTCCTGGAAACTGGACTTCCTTGCGCTTTGTTACTGGAGTGTTGTTGTGCACTTGGTCGCACACACTGGTGTTGAGCCGCTCAATATAGGTTTTGAGTGTGATTTTTGTTTGACACAGCCAACCTACGCGCATTATAATTTCCCACTTGAAGATTGACTGGAATCACATCTCCAAACTTACATCATTTTCATAGTCATGTATTGTAGTGTGGCTCACTTCCAGTCTTAACTTTCTTGAACTCCAATTGAAGTTAGGCATAACTTCAATTTTTCAATTGTAACCACCTTAGTCAACTTATCTACAGGATTTTGAGCTATATTTATTTCCTTCAAAGATAACTTACCATCTTCTAGGAGTGAACGAATAAAATGATATCTCAGTTGTGTGCTTCATCTTAGCATGTAAATGATATTCTTTGCTTGATGAATAATACTAATACTGTCACTATAAAGTTTTTCAATCCCTTGCTTCTTACCCAATACTTCCATATCAAATTATTTCCTTGCTAGTCTCAGTGATAACAATGTATCTAGCTTCTGTAGTCAAAGTGCAACGATCTTCTGAAACCTAGAGAGCCAACTTACTGCTATTTTCCCCAAAATGAAGTCATGCATTGGTGTACTTCTTCTACCATCAATATCTTTTACCAAATTTGAATCTATATATCTGCTTCTTCAAAACAAAGTGTCTTATTTACTATTTCTCTCAAGTATTCGAGAATTCACTTCATCATCTCCCAATGATATTTGTTTGAATCACTCATTTATCTGCTACCTACTCACACTGTATATGAAATATCTAGTCCTGTAGATATGATCACATACATCAAACTTCAAATTGCTAAAGCATAGGGGGTTCCTTTTATTTGTGCTTGCTCCACTTTAGACTTAGGTGATTGTTCTTTCAATAGCTTAAAGTGTAAATTGTTTTTGCCTCACTCATATTGAACATATTCTCCTGAGACAATTCATTCTACTTGCATCTTGTACCTGCTAATTCTCATACATAGGATCTTCTTAGTTGAACTTGAAACTTTTATCTTAAATTCTTTTGATAATTGCTCTTTCAAGTCCTTGATCTTTTTCATATCTAATCTTATGTTCAACATGTCATCCACATCTAATAAATGCACAATATAGCAATTACCAAAATTTTTTATGAAACAACAATAGTTTGTTTGGCATTTTGTGTACCCATTGTCTGACATAAACATGTCAAACCTTTTGTAACATTGTCTTGGTGCATGCGTCAATCCATAAAGATTTTCCTTCGATCTGTAGACCATTCATTCTTTTTATGGAACTAAATATTCTCGAGGTTGCACCATATACAACTCTTCTTTTAGGTCACCATGTAAGAAAGCTCTCTTCACATTGATACTAGAGTTAACGCAAAACCATAAATGAAAAAGCAAATAATATTACTAAAAAAAATTAAGTGGCTATAACCAACACACTTAAAAGGGAAAATACAACAAACACAAACAAACACAATTAAAGTATATCCCAAGGTTGGTGGTGGTCGGTGAGGGTTTGGATGGTGGCGTGGGGGTGGATTAGGCGGTTGGTTGGCAAGTAGGAAATATCACGGTGGTTGTTTTTCCAGTGCTAGACAACAAGCAAACAACAAGGAGTGATGTGGAAGCGCTGTTTAGGGTGATGGAAACAAGGATGGAGGGCTAGAATGCTGGTGACATCAAAGAAAAAGAAATGGACAACCGAGGAACAACTGGAATGGGCGGTCTTGGGCTACAACAGCAAGGGAGGAGGGTGGCAGCAACGAAGGGGAGGAGTTGGCAGCAAGCTTGAATGGGGGAAATGGCTAGCCGAGTGGCCGAAACCGAGGAAAACAACTGGAAAACACTATTTCTAGGCGGTTGTAGCAAGCAGGAATGACAACGACAATGGCGGGGAGTGTTGGCAGCTAAAAAGTTTGGGGAGGTTGCCCGTAAGAAGCTGTCGGTCGCTGGAAGTGAAGTCTCATCGCCCGCTTCGGAAGGACATTTTAATTTACATATAATTTTATAATTTTAGAAAAATATGAAATCAAACTGACCTCATATTGTTCGGAGTTTAAATGAAAGAGCGCTCTACCTCAAATCTNTGTTAGAAGTTATATTAGGAAATATTTTATTCATGTGAGAAGTTCAGAGGAATAAATTATTTCCTTAGATTAGGAGTTATATCTTTAGTTTCATATTATTTTATTTTTATTGTCTTTCCTATTGTGAGATTCATGTAAGGGTTATTTATAATCCCTTTCATATCAATGAATGCATTTCGCTTAATTCCGTATTATTCTAACTTTCAACATTGTGTCAGAGCTAGGCTCTCTACCCCAGCCGCCGGTCATCCCTCCAGAGTTGTCGGACTCCCTTCCTGCCACTCTCCCGACAGGGAGGGACGCTTCCTCTCCCCAATCCTACTTGCTATCCGAGAACTATCCCCATATTAACTATTCCCTACGAGTAGGCCTCCCAATCAATCAACCCAAGCTGTCTAGTTCCTTTCAGCCTCATCCTATCCGGGGTAGCAGAAGTCGTCTTCTTTACGGATGGTTGGAGGGCCAAATTCTCCCGTCGTTAGCTCAACAATCACAGGGCTTGCCTTGCAGATCAACGAGACAATTCGAGCATTCCTTCTGCCGCTGTGGATGACGAGCAACATCACCCTGATGAGCTCCGAGATCTTACCTCCGCTCTGTCTTCTCGGAGTTCCATCGTTTAGCGGTCCCACCGCTTCTTCTGGTCCGCTCTCCTAGGTGGTGTGTGGTCCTCCATAACCTCCATTTTCTCTAGTTCTGAATTCCTCTTCTCTAGTCCCAAACCCAAGGAGAAGAGCGAGGAGTTAAAGAAGTGACTGAGGAAGCTTGCGGATATGATGGAGAGGAAGGAATACAATGAACTTGTGAAGGATGTCGCTCTAAGGAGGTAACAGAGCCCTTTTCTTCTTATGAAGATCAGATAGCCTTTGGCCTGCATGTTGTGGTGGTGATGTTCACTTGCTATTTTTTTGGATTTGCTGCTTTTAGAGCTTTGTTCAACCAGTGCCGTGATGAATGCGGCCGGTGGCATCCTAGGAATGGTGATTTCATCCCTTACTGCCTCCCTTAGGTTTGATGGTGCACTGAACGTGGATGTGACTGAGTTCTAGACTAACCTCGTTCCATACCCACTGATCCACTTCATGATTTCATCCTACACTACTGTTATCTCAGCGAAGAAAGCCTATCAAGAGCAACTCTTTTTTGTCGAAATCACCAACAATGCCTTGAAGCCATTCTCCATGATGGCCAAGTGTGATCCCGGTCATGGCAAGTACATGGCTTGTTGTCTCATGTATCGAGGAGATGTGCTGCCCAAGGATGTGAATGTTGTTGTTGCCACCATCAAGACCAAGTGCACCATCCAATTTGTTGACCGGTGCCCGACTGGCTTTAAGTGTGGCATTAATTACCAGCCGCCTATTATTGTTCCTGGTGGAGAACTTGCCAAGGTGTAGAGGGCAGTTTACATGATATCTAACTCCACTAACATTGCAGAGGTGTTCTATCACATCAATCATAAGTTTGATCTTATGTATTCGAAGCGTGCCTTTTTGCATTGGTATGTTGGTGAGGGCTCCATCGATTCTTCCCTACTGCCCAAAAACCCCATGCATTCCCTTCTCTGCCACCGAAACTCTCTGCAGTCGGAAGTATCCTGTTGTTATGCCCTCCTGAGTGCAAAGCCTCCTCTAGAGTTTTTTTTTAGCGAGGCCTACTGCCGAAGCTATTCCTGAAGTAGGCGCTCCTCCAGAGTTTTTACTGCATCAGACCCTCCTTTGGAGTTTTTTCTTTCAGCTGGTCCTCCACTGGAACTCTTCCTGCACTCCTTCGAAGCTTTTTCCTTCATTAGGCACTCCATAATTTTTCTTGTAGCATTACCTGTAGGAGCCTTCTGTCTATCTACAGACACTGCAGGAACTGCAGTCAAAGACAATCTCAGTTGTCTGCTTCCCTGCAAAATCTTTTGCAGTATTACCTAGAGGAGTCTTCTGTCTACTTACAGGCACTGCAGGAATTGTAGTGAAAGACAATCACAGTTGTCTACTTCTCTGCAAACTCCTCTGCAACATTACTTGTAGGAGCTTTTCGTCTACCTATAGACACTGCAGGAACTCTAACTACTATCTACTTTCCAGCAAACTCCCCCACAACATTACCTATAGGAACTTCCATCTACCTACAGATACTGCAGGAATTGCATTAAAAAATAACTGCAGTACGGGAGGAGGACTTCAAGTTCTATCTCTTAAGATCTTCTCGCTCATTGATGTTTTCAAATTTAAGTTGAACATGGTTTTGAACCATGTTTCAACATAAGGGGGAGTATTAGAAGTTATTAGGAAATAATTTATTCCTGTGAGAAATTATGAGAAATAAATTATTTTCTTAGATTAGAAGTTATTTCCTTTCCTATTTTATATTTATTTTTTTGGATTGAATTTATTTCAATTCCTATTTTGTGTTGTTTTTTTTATCTCTAAAATAATTAATATGAATTGATTTATTGGAGATAGTAGGAGTTATATCTTTCCTTTCATATTATTTTTTTATTGTCTTTTCTATTGTAAGATTTATGTAAGGGTTGTTTATAACCCATTTCATATTAATGAATGCATTCTGCTTAATTTCGCATTATTTTTAATTTTAAAACACACACACACATATATATATATATA
>JXCR01131203.1:21662-58223 GCA_002079205.1 Phalaenopsis hybrid cultivar | reverse complement strand
ATATATATATATATATATATATATATATATATATATATATATATAGCACCCACCCGAAACCTTTTTAATACGCCAAACATACCTCTTCGCATCTTCATCTACTTGGTTTATTTTTTTGTTGCCCAGAAAGTACATTAATCCGATGAGTTTGGAGTGGAGGATGGCGAAGAGACGAGGGAGTCAAAATTTTAAGCAAAATCATGAAATAGAGCTATGAACCTTTTTTAAGCATGGAATTTTCATGAAATGAAGGCTTGGCAAGGAGAAAGAAAAAGACTGAAGATAATTGAGCCTTATAAAGTTTAGTTCTCAAAGTGATGAGCTAACTCGCATAAACCATTGCTCTGCTTTAATTGGAAATGAAACCAACACTCCGCTCTCCTTGATTTTTAGCTATTGGATTTGGAAGATTTAAATAACTTTGTAGATCCCGAGTTTGATAAGTAGGTGCTTGAAAATCTTAAATCGAACAACAATCTAGAAGTCAGAGGATAATGTCATTAGCCAGAGGACATATCATGTTTGGATAACAAATGAATTTAATATTTCAAGGGGACAAATTTTGAATGTTGGGGTGTTAAGATAAATGTGGAATATTGATTTAAGTGATCCGTAATAAAATACATGAACAAAAGCACACAAATAAATAATTTAAGAAAAATGTACAAAGCACACCAAGATTTAATGCGGAAAAACCTAAGAACAAGAAAAAAATCATGGTTCCACACAGCTCACACCTACTATGAAATGAGAAGAAATTTATAGATTACAATACACTCAAACTTCTCTACTCGTTGGAACTCGAGGACGCTCATTCTTTCTTTTTCACACGAGATATCACTGAAATCTACCTATAGAACTACTCGCTTCATCTTTTTCATGCACTGCTTCCATACAACATACTCACCCATCTCTAAATTATGCATGCAAGTCTTAGATATCTTAACTGCTCGAAATAGTTTTTGGCATAAGAGCGCCAATCCCGAGTGCTGAGTTTCCAAGAGCTCGGATCCAGGGAGCAATTTGGCACGACTGTGTCCCTCCTGGGCGCCAGTTTTTTGGCTGCTCTATTATGGAATGATCCTAGAGCAATTGTGCCCCTCCTGGAAACTGGACTTCCCCGTGCTTTGTTACTGGAGTGTTGTTGTGCACTTGGTCGCACACACTGGTGTTGAGCCGCTCAATATAGGTTTTGAGTGTGATTTTTGTTTGACACAGCCAACCTACGCGCATTATAATTTCCCACTTGAAGATTGACTGGAATCACATCTCCAAACTTACATCATTTTCAGTCATGTATTGTAGTGTGGCTCACTTCCAGTCTCAACTTTCTTGAACTCCAATTGAAGCTAGGCATAACTTTAATTTTTTAATTGTAACCACCTTAGTCAACTTATCTACAGGATTTTGAGCTATATTTATTTTCTTCAAAGATAACTTACCATCTTCTAGGAGTGAACGAATAAAACGATATCTCAGCTGTGTGCTTCATCTTAGCATGGAAAATGATATTCTTAGCTTGATGAATAATACTAATACTGTCACTATAAAGTTTTTCAATCCCTTGATTCTTGCCCGATACTTCCATATCAAATTATTTCCTTGCTAGCCTTAGTGATAACAATGTATCTAGCTTCTATAGTCAAAGTGCAACGATCTTCTGAAGCCTGGAGAGCCAACTTACTGCTATTTTCCCCAAAATGAAGTCATGCATTGGTGTACTTCTTCTACCATCAATATCTTTTACCAAATTTGAATCTATATATCTGCTTCTTCGAAACAAAGTGTCTTATATACTATTTCTCTCAAGTATTCGAGAATTCACTTCATCGTTTTCCAATGATATTTGTTTGAATCGCTCATTTATCTTCTACCTACTCACACTGTATATGAAATATCTAGTCCTGTAGATATGATCACATACATCAAACTTCAAATTGCTGAAGCATAGGGGGTTCCTTTTATTTGTGCTTGCTCCACTTTAGACTTAGGCGATTTTTCTTTCAATAGCTTAAAGTGCAAATTGGTTTTGCCTCACTCATATTGAACCCATGCATAACCTTCACAACATATTCTCCTGAGACAATTCATTCTACTTGCACCTTCTACCTGCTAATTCTCATACCTAGGATCTTCTTAGTTTGACATGAAACTTTTATCTCAAATTCTTTTGATAATTTCTCTTTCAAGTCCTTGATCTTTTTCATATCTAATCTTATGTTCAACATGTCATCCACATATAATAAATGCACAATATAGCAATTACCAAAATTTTTTATGAAACAACAATGATTTGTTTGACATTTTGTGTACCCATTGTCTGATATAAACATGTCAAACCTTTTGTAACACTGCCTTGGTGCATGCGTCAATCCATAAAGACTTTCCTTCGATCTATAGACCATTCATTCTTTTTATGGAACTAAATATCCTCGAGGTTGCATCATATACAACTCTTCTTTTAAGTCACCATGTAAGAAAGCTCTCTTCACATCGATACTAGAGTTAACGCAAACCACAAATGGAAAAGCAAATAATATTACTAAAAAAAATTAAGTGACTATAGCCAACACACTTAAAAGGGAAAATACAACAACAAACACAAACAAACACAATTAGAGTATATCCCAAGGTTGGTGGTGGTCGGGGAGGGTTTTGATGGTGGTGTGGGGGTGGATTAGGCGGTCGGCAAGTAGGAAATATCACGGTGGTTGTTTTCCCAGTGTCGGACAACAAGCAAACAAGGAGTGATGTGGAAGAGCTGTTTAGGGTGATGGCAACAAGGATGGAGGGCTAGAATGCTGGTGACATCAAAGAAGAAGGAATGAACAACAGAGGAACAACTGGAATGGGCGGTCTTGGGCTGCAACAGCAAGGGAGGAGGGTGGCAGCAACAAATGGGAGGAGTTGGCAGCAAGCTTGAATGGGGGAAATGGCTAGCCGAGTGGCCGGAACAGAGGAAAACAACTGGAAAACGCTATTTCTAGGTGACTGTAGCAAACAGGAATGACAACGACAATGGCGGGGAGGCGTGGAGACTATGAGACCTCAAAGGAGGGATGCCCTGGGGTTGCGACAGCGAGGGGGATGGTTGGACAACGATGACAGACGGCTAGAATGAGTGGCATCAAAGTGGGAGGTGGCTGGAAAGGATGGCAACCTGTGGAAGAGGTGGTAGTTGGCGGCTTGAGTCGCGGGAAGACAACATGAGTGTTGTCTGATGGTTCCAACAGTAAGGAAAGGAGGTGACAATGAAGGGAGGGCTGTGGAGGATGTGAAATCGAGGATAAATATCTCGGCGGAATCAAATTATAAATGCTGTACCATTCGATTATAGGGAGATGATCACCGCCTCAGACGCGTTACAGTTGGGGCACTTTCTCTCCTTTAAATATAGCCCTAGAAGGGGAAGCCTGGAAGCTGATGACTACGCTAATCAGAAACATAAAAAAATTGACCTAAACATGTAGAAATAACAAATATATAGTCCTAGGGTAAAGAGAAGTGGACCTCGCTCCAAGTAGAGGGAAATCCACGAAGAGGAACCGTCAACCTACCCTCCTAGATTGATCTTAGCCAAAAAAATTTGCAATATTGTAACAAGGTTCACGAACGGCTCTCTGCGGGACTGTTCCATGCAGGACTAAGGTAGGATCACAACACTATAAGGGGGAGTCCTTATTGTGGGAAGCTTTGCATCAGTCTCTCGAAAGTGGTTGAACTTCGGCTTCATCCGTTGAAGCTTCTGTCTCTTCATTGTGGTTAGGTCAACCCAATTGAAGGTATTAGAAATCACATAATCTCCTGATAAGTCAGTCCTGTAGGCTGTGGGCATTTCAAAGCACATTCTGATAGAATAAATATTCATTCTCTTGAAACAATCTGAGCAAGAGGTGTATAAAGATGTAGGTTCTCACGAGCCAAATCTATAGTCTGCTTCTTCCACTCATCGTACTCGACTGGGTGTTCTCATAAACAAGACTCTTAGGACAGGTTAACTCTGGAATGGCATCTTTGGTAGGCTGGCCCCCACTGACGCGTAACCACTCAAGAGAGACATCTTCTTTTTGTCAGGAAAGACCTTGATCTTGCTGTAGAATGTTCTTTCCCATAAAGAAGATACACTATGGTTCATTCATTCTGTCTAATCCTCTGTTGGGGGTACACTATTGAACTGATTTTAATACCCAAATAATTCTCTATTGTTTTCCAGAAGTAACTCAAAATCTTCTCATCTTTGACAAGTTGGACTTTCCTCAGTAGAGGCAACTCAGGAAGTAGGTTATATATCTGAAAAGTTTAAAATCTTCTTATTTGATGTTGCCTTTGTCTAATATCGACTCCTCAAACTCATTGCCCTCTTGGATATCCAATGTCAATGTTTTCCATGCTCTTCTGAATGACTGTAAAAATGTAGGTCGAGGTACCACAATCTCATACTATGCATGAATGCCCATTACATTAAACTCGCTACCTTCTAGAATAGTTATTGTTAACTCAACTGGAATCTTTTTCTTGGGTTTAGCTGGAATCGATGGCATGTCTTCCTCATTGGCTAGTACCTGATACTTCTTTTTTGTGTACTCTCTCTCATCAATGTTTATTGTGTCATTGTCTATTTCTTCAGCGGCTCCCTATTTTGTAAAAGAGATTGTCTCCTTAGTTGTACAATCTGATTCGATATGCTCACATCTGGGGCACTTGAAATATTTTCTAACTGGGACAAATTTAAGATTATTAGTTTGTTGCACCAATTCTCACTCTGAATCAATTTATCCTCAGGTGATGGGTTGGCTTGGATTTTCCTCTGGGCTTACTTTGACTATAAGCTCTTGGGGTTAAATTCTGTTTGTAAGATGTGATGGTCGTCCGATGATGTGATCTCTTCACTTTTGAAGTTGGTTCAGAATATTTGGTCTGTAGTGAGTTGGTAGACTGGTGCCGCATCTCTCGTTTTATCTTTGGATCATGTAGTAATTTTACTCTTCCCTTCTTACTGTAAAAAGATGTTCAAGTTTGCCCACCACTGAGATACACTCTTCCTGAACTTGTTGGAGGTTAGTTTCACTATTTTGTCTGGTTGGACACCTGACACTCAAAGATACATTCCAAGGTTTAGAGCCACTCGATGAACTCATCTAGTGGCAAATCAGATATTTCAGGTTAAGACTTTAGGGAAAAGGTTCTTCATCACTGGCCCTTGTATGACGAAAGAGGTTCACTCAATTCTTTTGATCTAGCAAGTCACCATTGTGGCTACGGGTGACCCATCTATATGGTTTTCTTTTCTCAATTTCATCGAGTCATTGTAACACTCGGTGGAGTTGTTGTATCTCTTCCATGGTAAACTCCTGCTCGGCGTTCGACTATTTTCTCCTTGGTGGTATGATTAGGGTTTGGGTTTGAGTAGGTGGAAGAGGTTGTATAGGGATGATGAGGGGGTGGAAAAGAAAAACTTTGGGTGGCCAGATTGAAAAGTCAGCAGAGAGGATTTTTTTGTAAAGGGGGGGTTGGGCATGGATGGATGCTAGAAACCATAATATAGGACTAGAGTTAACTTGGCTCTAATACCAAATGATATTGGGGTTAACTTAAACTGCAATAAGAAAAATAAATAATATTACTAAAAATAAATAGGTGGTTACAACCAACACACTTGAAGGGGAAAATATAATAGACATAAACAAACACAACTAGAGTGTATCCCAATGATGGTGGTGGTAGTCGGTGGGGGTTTGGAAGGTGTCTTGGGGGTGGAAAAGATGGTTTGCGAGTAGAAAACAACAAAGTGGTTATTTCTCCGGTGTCAGACAATCAACAAACAACAGGGAGTGATGTGGGAGGGGTGCCCGGAGTGATGAATTCAAGGATGGAGGGCTCAAATGGCGGCGAGAGCAAAGAGGGGTTGGACAACAGTAGAAGCTTGAAAGCGTGGTCCTGGGTTGCGACATTAAGGGAGGAAAGCTGTGACAGTGAAGGGGAAGATTTGCGGCAATGACATCAAACTGGAATGAGGGAAACAGTTGGTTGGATAGCTATAACAACAAAAAATAGCTGGAAAAGGCTATTTTTAGTCGGCTGCAATGAGCGGGAATGACGAAAACAATGACGAGGAGGCATTGGATTGCGGGATCTCAAAGGGAGGGATGTGTCAGGGTTGCAACAATGAGGGTGGTGGCTAGACATCGAAGATGACCTGCTAGAATGAGTGATGGAAATGTAGGAGGTGGCTGGTAAGGATGGCAGCTGATGAAGGTAGTGGTTGGCGGTTGGAATAGTGCTTTCTGATGCTTATGGCAACGAGAAAAGGTGGCGTGACAACGACAACGACAATGACAGTGAAGGGAGGGTTGCAGAGGTTGGAAAATGGAGGATAAATATCTCCTCGATTTAGAAATTTATGTTGTGTTCTGAGTATATTTTTTCTGATACAATCAACCTTCACACATCACAATCACCTACTTGGCGATTGATTGCAATCTCCTCTCTTCCAGACTTGCACCATTTTCATAGTCGTGTACTGTTGTGTGGCTCACCGCCTGTCTTAATGGTTATGACAATGAGAAAAGGCGGCGGTGGCGACAACAACAGTGACAGTGAAGGGAGGTTTGCAGATGTTGGGAAATAGAGGATAAATATCTCCTCGATTTAGAAATTATGTAGTATTTTGAGTGTAATTTTGCTGATACAATCAACCTTCACACATTACAATCACCTACTAGGTGATTGATTGCAATCATCTCTCCTCCAGACTTGCACCATTTTCATAGTCGTGTATTGTAGTGTGGCTCATCGCCGGTCTTAGCCTTCCTGAACTCCAACTGAAGCCATGCATAACTTTAATTTTTCAATTGTAACCAACTTAGTCAACATGTTTGCAGGATTTTGGGCTTTATCTATCTTCTCCAAAGATAACTTACCATCTTCTAGTAGTGAATGGATAAAGTGACACTGAATGAGTTTTATCATGACATGAAAAACGATGTTTTTAGCTAGATGAATGACACTCATGCTATCACTGTGATGCTTTTCAATCTCTTGCTTCTTGCTCGGCTATGTTATAAAGCTCTGTAGCCAAATTATTTTCTTGCTAGAGTCAGTGATAGCAGTGTACTTAGCTTGTGTACTTGAAAGTACAAAAAATTTTTGTAGCCTTGAAACTCAACTTACTGTTGTATTCCCCAAGTGAAGTCATACCTCATTGTACTACTATCATCAATATCCCCTGCCATGTATGAATCTCTATATCTTTGTAGATTAATTCCTGCATCTCCAAAATAAAGTGCTTGTTAACTGTTCCTATCAAGTATCTAAGAATTCACTTCACTGTCTCCCGATGGTGTTTATCTAGTCATCCATGTAGTTGTTGACCGCTCCCACTGCATCTGCAATATCTGATTTGTAAATATCATCGAATACATCAAACTTCGAACAACTGAAACATAGGGTTTTTTTTTTCATCAGTGCTTGTTCTGCTTCAAACTCAAGCGATTATCCTTGGTAACTTTAAGTGCAAACTGGTTTTGCCGCACTTATGTTGAACCTGTATAGGAGTTGAGTTTCCAGGTGGTTAGGTCCAGGAAGCGTGTTGCAATGCCTTAACAACTCGAAACAAATTCTAATGTCGAAGCACCTATCTCCAGAGCCTAGTTTCCAGGCGTTCATGCACAGGAAGCGATTTGAGTGCAGTTGCACCCCTCCTAGGTGCCGCGTTTCTGGGTGCTTTGTTACAAGATTGATTCAAGTGCGACTGCACCCATCCTAGGCGCTAGAGTTTCTTGCACTCTATTCCTTGAGTGTTGCCGGGCTCTGGGTGGCCCACACTGGCGCTAGGCCGCCCATTGTAGATTCTTAGCGCGATTTTTCTTTGTCACAATCAGCCTCCACATATTACATTGAAATGCCGCAACAACTGCTAATGCCTTGTTACAAGTTCAAACCTTTCCACCCAATGCTATCTATCTTAAATTTCCTGAGCTCAAGAGGCAAAATGTTGACTATTACAAATTCTAGCAATCTCTTGGACACGTTTCAGTTAAGCAAGGGTAGATGGACATTTGTAGTGCTGCTGCATAAAACCAATTCTTTGATGTTTCTGATTTCGTAATATGTAGCACCTTTTGTGATGGTAAAAAGGTGGCAGAGCTTGCCACTCCAAACATGCATCCAGTTGAATGTGCTCTAGATTAGAGATCACATGGGCTTTGCTCATCTATTTTGCAGACCTGGCATTTATCCTCAGTTTCTTCACAAACGTTCCATTCTCAAGTTAGATTCAACTTTAAAAGTACGAAGTGTAGTGAGCAATAAAGCAGATATGAGGCAAGACAAAATCGGTAGGAATAATTAGGCTATCAGAAAGGTCATTAGAAATCTGGCAAGAGGATAATGGAAGCGAAAATACTTTATCTGATTGCACACATTGATGGTAAGGGCCGGGCAGAGAAGGCACCCCAAGCAGACCATCCAGGGAGAGAGCAACAGGTTTCCAAATAAAAATTATTTGCTTAGATGGAAGCAGAGATGAACAGGGAGAAAATCCAAATGTACATAAGAAAAGAAAAAAAAAAAGAAAATCCAAATACAATGCAGCATGACCAACACCGAAGTAAACCACCATGCAAACAGTGAAAACGGAGTGGTAGATTTGATGTATTAAAAGGCGTTTGGGTGGTATGCAAGTAAATTAAAAGTTTTGGGTGTTATATATATGTTATTTAATAATATTTGAGTGGCGTGTATATAAATCCCCCTATCTTACAGGATGTGCCTGGTTTCCAGTATCTTGTGTTAAGAAAATATTTAGTTTTTTGTTAGTTTGTTGTGCCTTGTTTTAACACGTGATACCATGATTATGTCGCAATCTCTTGGTGCTCTATTTAGCCATACCTAATTGGATTGGCCATCTAATTCTGGTGCATTGCAAATTTATCTGTTTCATGAAGTAGTAGTGATCCAAACAGCTATTCGAAAAACTCAGCAGTTATAAATTTATGATTATTGCTGTAACAGCTGTTATTATCTATGACTACGCAAAATTAGAACTCTAAACGATTGTGGCTGTCGCATTGTAGCTAACCAATTTGTATTCTTGAGTTCTATTTGGTTGTTAGTAGTCTTCTGGAGTTTTCCAAATCATGTAAAATTTGAGTTGATATACATTTTGCTTATGTCGTCCAGGAAAAACCTAAGAAGCAAGGTCCAATGTCACTAGAAGAGGCTATTGATGATTCAGAAAACATAACAGACTTCCTCATGGACTTTGAGGATGAGTGATGCCTTCCGGTCGTATTGATGAGCAGGTTGTTTTTCTCTCTTCGCCTCATCCTTCTCATTTGGAGGATAGAAATTGTACCCAATCGCATGTTTTTCATAATTTTACTTTAGGGAAAGTTTAGCTTAGGTGATTGTAGGCGTTGTCGTTGGCATCATTGTCAAAATCATAAAGTTTAATTTTATGTTTTCAAGCTATATTAGGTTATATTATCAGCCCTCATATTTTTGACTTTTTAATGTTATAATATTATATTGTGAGTTAGGTGTTATTGGGTATTTGTATCATGGTGTTATATTTTGGGTTTGTATATAATGAAATATTCTTATATCATAGCACATGTAGGAATTTAATGTTGTTGGAATAGGATAGTGGCTATGGAAATAATAATGACGGGAGATCGATTTGAATTTGGAGGTATGTTTGTGTATTTTGACCTCTCTCATTTCTATAAATAGTCTCTAATAATGCCATGCTCGTCGTTTTTAGAATGAAATTTTCTTCTCAAATTTTTTTTTGTTTTTTTTTTTTGTGTATTTCGCCTCTCAAGTGAATGAATACTCGAGTATGTGAGCTCACAATTTATAAAAAATGACTTCTAAGAAAGGAATATGATCTCCATGACGAGAGTGTTTGAAGAGGTCGACATTAACTTATTCCCACTCGCCGCCTATTACTTGAAATTAGTATTAAGTTAGATTATATGTAACTTTTTAATTCTTCCTTTATATTTGTAAGAATTATAATTTTGGTGTGGTTGGCATGACAATAGATTGCTCTTGTTGCTTTCTTATTTATTAATTCTGTCCTCATCACTTTCTTAATTATGCGTTTATGCTTAACATCGATTATTTATTTATCATTATTCATTCGTAAGAGTTTAAAAATTATTAGTACAATAAAAATCATCTCATAATAAATTGTTATCTGTGATACATTTTTGGTTTCTGAGCAAGTATGTTTCCTCCAGAATATCTTGTTATGTGTTTTTAAGTTGTATTCTGCACTAGAATGTATTTTTAGGTTCATTGGGAAACTTGTCAATCTACCATTAAATTCAAATACAAAACTCCATGTCACTATTTTATTAAGCCATTTATTTACGTAGTTATGTCTTCAATTTCATTGCATTGGATTTCATTCCAAATAAAAATGTTAGGTTGCATCAATATTTCACATTTTCTAGTTTCTTTGATAGCTCAATATGTCATATCTATGTCATTTCTAAGACAAATTTTGCAATCAGTACTTGATTTTAATCTACTCAATGAGATTTACAACCTTGCACACAAATTTTTTTAGTTCAAATTTGATTATATAGACCTTCAAAAACACCAACCCCTAAGTGCAAATCATAAAATTCAATAAAATTCACTACAAACAAACTTTATTTACATATCATTATGTTAAATCTGAAGAGTATAGACAGAGGAGAGAACAAGAAACAGGCTAGCAGCTTTTTTATTAAAGCCCTCATTTGCTTTTTGTTACAGTAAAGCAACATATAAAACAAAGGTGGTATTAATAGAAATGGCCATGATTAATTAGTTGTAGTTGGATGGTCCTGATTTGTTTTGCGTGGAGTGGAGGGTGGAGCAAACACTCATTGTAGGTGTTGTTGCAGCCCCCCTCAAGCTGAGGGTTTCAGAGGAAAGTGTTAGCTTGGAGTTGATGCGGTGAAATTTAGAGTTGGGAAGTGCCTTGGTGAAGATATCGACAAGTTGATTTTGGCTAGTTATATGAAGAACGATAAGGAGTTGTTGCTCGATGCATTCTCGTATGAAACGACAGTCAATGTCAATGTGTGGTGCGAGTGGAAAACGAGTTTGTTGGCAAGAGCAATGACTGATGTATGGTCATAATAGAGAGTTGTTGGTTAGAGTTGAGGTGTGTGGAGGTTGGTTAGTAGCCTATGAAGCCAGATGAGATCTGCAACTGACGAGGTAAGGGCTCGGTATTCAGCTTCAGCGGAGGAGCGGGCGACAGTCACTACAGCTTGAGGTGGATTTGTGATCGATGGAATTCCCTATCCAATCTAAGTCGGTGTCGGTTGAGTGTGAGAAGTGATCGATAGATAGGGAGACCAAGTTAATTGGTGTCATTAATGTAGTAGAGAATTCTTTTGAGTTGATGAAATTCAATTTGTGTGAGAGATTAAATATTTTGGGAGGCAAGGTTGATGATGAAGGAGATGTCATGGCTGGCTACTATCAAGTCTTGAAGGGATTCTACAAGTTGATTTTAGAGGGTGGGGTTTGGCATGGGATTGAGATTTGGGGGTGTTGTAGATTGTTTGGAAAAGCAGTGATTTTTTATTGGCGTGGAGTTGGGCGTGGTAATGATTATATCAATGGCATAGTGCGATTGGGAAAGGTGAGTGTTATAGGAAGTGTTGATGGCTTTGATGCCAAGGAAGTGAGATTGAGGTCCTAGAATTTTCATGTGGAATTGGGGTTGGAGTTTATGGATGGTAGATTAGATGAGGGTGGAATTGTTTTCGGTGAGAAGAATGTTGTCGACATAGATTAGCATGTAGAGGTGTTTCAGATTGTTGTGGAGGCAAAATTGCGAGGGAGNGATATTTGTTTGAATCACTCATTTATCTGCTACCTACTCACACTGTATATGAAATATCTAGTCCTGTAGATAAGATCACATACATCAAACTTCAAATTGTTGAAGCATAGGGGGTTCCTTTTATTTGTGCTTGCTCCACTTTAGACTTAGGCGATTGTTCTTTCAATAGCTTAAAGTGAAAATTGGTTTTGCCTCACTCATATTGAATCTATGCATAACCTTCACAACATATTCTCCTGAGACAATTCATTCTACTTGCATCTTGTACCTGCTAACTCTCATACCTAGGATCTTCTTAGTTGGACTTGAAACTTTTATCTTAAATTCTTTTGATAATTCCTCTTTCAAGTCCTTGATCTTTTTCATATCTAATCTTATGTTCAACATGCCATCCACATATAATAAATGCACAATATAGCAATTACCAAAATTTTTTATGAAACAACAATGATTTGTCTGACATTTTGTGTACCCATTGTATGACATAAACATGTCAAACCTTTTGTAACATTGCCTTGGTGCATGCTTCAATCCATAAAGACTTTCCTTCAATCTGTAGACCATTCATTCTTTTTATGGAACTAAATATCCTCGAGGTTGCACCATATACAACTCTTCTTTTAGGTCACCATGTAAGAAAACTCTCTTCACATCGATACTAAAGTTAACGCAAACCACAAATGGAAAAGCAAATAATATTACTAAAAAAAATTAAGTGGCTATAACCAACACACTTAAAAGGGAAAATACAACAACAAACACAAGCAAACACAATTAGAGTATATCCCAAGGTTGGTGGTGGTCGGTGAGGGTTTGGATGGTGGCGTGGGGTTGGATTAGGCGGTTGGCAAGTAGGAAATATCACGATGGTTGTTTTCCCAGTGTCGGACAACAAGCAAACAACAAGGAGTGATGTGGAAGAGCTGTTTAGGGTGATGGCAAAAAGGATGGAGAGCTAGAATGCTGGTGACATCAAAGAAGAAGGAATGGACAACAGAGGAACAACTGGAATGGGCGGTCTTCGGCTGCAACAACAAGGGAGGAGGGTGGCAACAACAAAGGGGAGGAGTTGGCAGCAAGCTTGAATGGGGGAAATGGCTAGCCGAGTGGCCAGAACAGAGGAAAACAACTGGAAAACGCTATTTCTAGGCGGCTGTAGCAAGCAGGAATGACAACGACAATGGCGGGGAGGCGTGGGGACTACGAGACCTCAAAGGAGGGATGCCCTGGGGCTGCGACAGCGAGGGGGATGGTTGGACAACGATGACAGGCGGCTAGAATGAGTGGCAGCAAAGTGGGAGGTGGCTGGAAAGGATGGCAACCTGTGGAAGAGGTGGTAGTTGGCGGCTGGAGTTGCGCGAAAACAACATGAGTGTTGTCTGATGGCTCCAACAACAAGGAAAGGAGGCGGCAATGAAGGGAGGGTTGTGGAGGATGTGAAATCGAGGATAAATATCTCGGCGGAATCAAATTATAACCGCTGCACCATTCGATTATAGGGAGATGGTCACCGCCTCGGACGCATTACAGTTGGGGCACTTTCTCTTCTTTGGATATAGCCCTAGAAGGGGAAGCCTGGAAGCTGATGACTACGCTAAGCAGGAACATAAAAAAATTGACCTAAACATGTTGAAATAACAAATATATAGTTCTAGGGTAAAGAGAAGTAGACCTCGCTCCAAGTAAAGGGAAATCCACGAAGAGGAAGAGTCAACCTACCCTCCTAGATTGATCTTAGGCAAAAAAAATTGCAATATTGTAACAAGGTTCACGAACGGCTCTCTGCGGGACTGTTCCATGCAGGACTATAGGTAGGATCACAACACTATAAGGGGGAGTCCTTATTGTGGGAAGATTTGCATCAGTCTCTCGGAAGTAGTTGAACTTAGGCTTCATCCGTTGAGCTTCTGTCTCTTCATTGTGGTTAGGTCAACCCCATTGTAGGTATTAGAAATCACATAATCTTCTGATAAGTCAGTCCTGTATCATTTCAAAGCACATTCTGATAGAATAGATATTCTTTCTGTTGAAACAATCTGAGCAAGAGGTGTATAAAGATGTAGGTTCTCACGAGCCAAATCTATAGTCTGCTTCGTCCACTCATCGTACTCGACTAGGTGTTCTCATAAACAAGACTCTTAGGAGAGTTTAACTCTGGAATGGCATCTTTGGTAAGCTGGCCCCCACTGATGCGTAACCACTCAAGAGAAGNGCAGATGCCCGACCAACTGATCTGAGTACGCGGCGCATATATATATATATATATATATATATATATATATATATACATACATACATACATATATAGCACCCACCCGAAACCTTTTTAATACGCCAAACCTACCTCTTTGCATCTACATCTACTTGGTTTAATTTTTTGTTGCCCAGAAAGTACATTAATCCGATGAGTTTGGAGTGGAGGATGGCGAAGAGACGAGGGAGTAAAAAATTTAAGCAAAATCATGAAATAGAGCTATGAACCTTTTTTAAGAATGGAATTTTCATGAAATGAAGGCTTGGCAAGGAGAAAGAAAAAGACTGAAGATACTTGAGCCTTATAAAGTTTAGTTCTCAAAGTGATGAGCTAACTCGCATAAACCATTGCTCTGCTTTAATTGGAAATGAAACCAACACTCCGCTCTCCTTGATTTTCAGCTATTGGATTTGGAAAGATTTAAATAACTTTGTAGATCCCGAGTTTGATAAGTAGGTACTTTAAAATCTTAAATCGAACAACAATTTAGAAGTCGAAGGATAATGTCATTAGCCAGAGGAGAGATATCATGTTTGGATAACAAATGACTTTAATATTTCAAGGGGACAAATTTTGAATGTTGGGGTGTTAAGATAAATGTAGAATATTGATTCAAGTGATCCGTAATAAAATACATGAACAGAAGCACACAAATAAATAATTTAAGAAAATGTACAAAGCACACCAAGATTTAATGCGGAAAAACCTAAGAACAAGAAAAAAATCATGGTTCCACACAGCTCACACCTACTATGAAATGAGAAGAAATTTATAGATTACAATACACTCAAACTTCTCTACTTCTTGGAACTCGAGGACGCTCATTCTTTCTTTTTCACACGAGATGTCACTGAAATCTACCTATAGAACTCGCTTCATCTTTTTCATGCACTGCTTCCATACGCATACTCACCCATCTCTAAATTATGCATGCAAGTCTTAGATATCTTAACTGCTCGAAATAGTTTTTGGCATAAGAGCGCCAATCCCGAGTGCTGAGTTTCCAAGAGCTCGGATCCAGGGAGCAATTTGGCACGACTGTGTCCCTCCTGGGCGCCAGTTTTTTGGCTGCTCTATTATGGAATGATCCTAGAGCAATTGCGCCCCTCCTGGAAATTGGACTTCCCTGCGCTTTGTTACTGGAGTGTTGTTGTGCACTTGGTCGCACACACTGGTGTTGAGCCGCTCAATATAGGTTTTGAGTGTGATTTTTGTTTGACACAGCCAACCTACGCGCATTATAATTTCCCACTTGAAGATTGACTGGAATCACATCTCCAAACTTACATCATTTTCATAGTCATGTATTGTAGTGTGACTCACTTCCAGTCTCAACTTTCTTCAATTCCAATTGAAGCTAGGCATAACTTTAATTTTTCAATTGTAACCACCTTAGTCAACTTATCTACAGGATTTTGAGCTATATTTATTTTCTTCAAAGATAACTTACCATCTTCTAGGAGTGAACGAATAAAATGATATCTCAGTTGTGTGCTTCATCTTAGCATGGAAAATGATATTCTTAGCTTGATGAGTAATACTAATACTGTCACTATAAAGTTTTTCAATCTCTTGCTTCTTGCCCAATACTTCCATATCAAATTATTTCCTTGCTAGTCTCAGTGATAACAATATATCTAGCTTCTGNTTCCAGAGCTCCCACTTCCCTTCACTTGAATGCTAACTCTCGCTTTAGTTTTTAAACATTAAGGCCGAATTGAGGATTTTAGTCTGTCACCCCAAAAGATTTTCCAATTCTTCACCCAATAAAGTATATTTTGCTATTTATTTGCACTTAATTCCATGAACGAAATTTTCCTTCATGGACTCAAATGTGATTCTCACTCTATTATAAAACTCATACTCCATTTCTCGGATTATATATTTCACAACATATTTTAACAGTTGAATTGACCATATCGAAAAGTAAATTAAGTTCGGAGTTAAAAAAACATCACAATTTATTTTATATTTTAATAGTCACATCTATATTATCTCTTCATTTCACCATATCTCAGAGTAGGGAGAAAAATAAAGTTAACTACTCAAACTTCACTTATCTCTTCATTTCACCATATCTCAGAGTAGGGAGAAAGATAAAGGAATCTACTCAGACTTCATTAGAAAGATACAATAAAGCACAAATTTCATATATAAAAGAAAGTTCATACAACACTAATAAACAAATAAAACTTATCTGAAACTCTTTCTCAAAGCAAATCCCGAAAGTTCATACAACACTAATAAACAAACAACACTTATCTGAAACTTTTTCTCAAAGCAAATCTCTTGTAGCCTCTTACAACACTAATAAACAAACAACACTTATCTGAAACTCTTTCTCAAAGCAAATCCCTTGTAGCCTCTTCTAGAAAATGTTGGAAGAAGGAATCTCTTACTTTTCTCTTTCTTCAACACTCTTAGAGAAGAATTTACACTTAATCTCACCAAAAAACTCTAAATTATAAGAGCAATGGACTCTAAATGATTGTAGAATGAAAAATGGAAAAATATGTGATGCGTAGAAGGTTGAATTGGGACGATGAGATGTCAGGAAGAGTCACTTTTCTAATCAATTTTGGCCCGAAATAAAGCTTAGAGTCGGTTCTCCAATAAGTGCCTCCAAAAACTCTTCAAAAAGCGTCCAAATTCGTCGAATCGTCTAGAAATAGGGGCTGAACCGACATTGGCGCTGTCGACGTTAGTGTTCCGCAATTTAATTCGCTGCTCTCTGTCAAATGGCGACGTCGGCGCCGAGTAAAATTCATCATCTGTTCTATTGACCTGTGTCGTCGGCGCTGCTCTCGGCGCTGAACATTTCTTCAAAAATGTCATTTTGACTCTAAATTCCATCATTTTCGCTTCAAGTCCTAAAAATCAACAACCTGCAATATAACATAAAAATACATTCCATTAAAGTGAATATCACCAAAAATGAGTATAAAATATAGAACTAAAAATGCATATATTTTTGGTGAATCAAATCTAAAGCAGTCATCAACAAAAAACCAAATAGTATTTGGATGCTTGTAAAAATAAAGTTTGTGTGTGGGAGGGTCCCTACACATCGATTTGAATTAGTTCTAGTGGAGAGGAAGAATTAGTAGTAGATACAGAAAAGGGAAGTTTGTGAATCTTTAGCTATTTTGCACAAATTATAATGCAAGTATTTTGAAGAAATGCGTAAAGAAGAATTTCTGGAGGCGATTGTTGATTTCTTTTTGGGTGATGGATGTCCAAGTCGTTGATGCCATAGTTGTGAAATGTGTTGAACCGAAATCAAAGCAAGTGGTGTTGATGATCACTTAATGGATGATGGGATGATAGGGTAGAGACCGTAAATGTAGTGGCCTTTAAGGATGGTGCGTTGTCTTTAAGGCAATGATGTGATAGCCAACTTAAGTGAAAGTAATAGAGCAGGAGTTGGGCTTGGTTAGTTTTTGAATATAAATGAGGTTATAAGCTCAGTTGGGATAGTTGAAGCTTACTCATGGTTGGGGTAGTTGGAGCTTACTCATGGGGGTGGGTAGGATCTCTTGGCCGACTTGTGCAATATGTAGTTTTTGTATGTTCCCAACAATGATGGTGTTGTCTCAGTTTTAGTTTTGGGCTTGTATGATATGATTTAGTGTAGCTCGTAGGTCGTTGGTAGCACCAATATGAAGGTACCATTTGCCATCAGTAGAGTCAGACTTTGAGGTGACTAGTGCTATAGGAGTTTGGTATGATTTGTCGTGGCCAAACCAACACTTGAAGGCTTCATGTTCCGTTTTGCGATAGATTTGGTAAATCGAAGGGACTTGTTTGGTGTGATTGGAGTTGCGAGTATTTTAATTGGAGCGGGAGGCGGAGCTGTTTCTATTACAGCTGGATGTGTAGGAGGTATTGCGGTTTCTTCTTCAGCCTTGGAAGGCTGCAAGAGCAGTGGAATATGACGATTCGTTAGTTGTTTCATTTGTGAGGTTGATTTCTTCGCTACATAGTAGTGTGTAGAGATCATCGAGTGGGATTGGTTGAAGGTTTGTGTGGATTATTGTTCTGAAGACATGATAGGTAGAGGGCAATTCATTAAAGGTGTGGTGAATGATGTCCTCTAGATTTAGGAAAGCTCCGACGACTACGAGATTGTCAACCTTGGCTTTGATTTCCGATAAGTTTTGGGTCATAGATTTTATTAACATACTGAGATTGTGGAGCTCGTTCTTCAGTTGGATGATCCTGGAGTAGTTGAAGGGCTGGAGTTGATGTTTGATCATTATCCAAATATAATGGCAAGTGTCCAGAGGTAGAATGGATGAGGAGATAATGAAGAGGAGAGATGTTGCCAAGTTTTTATCCATCAACATCCATTTGGTGAAATCAGGATTGAGAAGGGGAATGTCATTGGCCTCGGGTATGTGTTGTCTGATAGGGGCAGAAGCTATCGAGGAATTTATCATACCCATTTTCTTGAAATAATTTGTGGACCCTCACCTTCCAGGTCGGGTGATTGTTGGAGGTGAGCTGGGTGGAGACAAGGTTTCAGATGTTGCTCAAGATGAACTTCAGTTGGGTAAGTATTGGGTTGCTGGTCGGGAAAGGGGTTTGTTGAGTTGTGGGGTTTCCGCTAGAGAAGTAGTGGGGGAGGAGGATGCCATGCCAGAGGGAGGAGAGGTGGTGTCAAAAGGTTATGGTAGCTCTGATTCCATGACGAGTATTGAGAGGAGGAGAGAACGGGAAGCAGACTAGCAGCTTTTCATTAAAACCCTCGTTCACTTTTTGTCATAGTAAAGCAACATATAAAACAAATGTAGTTACAAGAGGAATGACCAGGTTTAATTAGTTGCAGTTGGATGGTCCTGATTCATCATGTGTGGAGCAGGCGCTTGTTGTAGGTGCCACTACAAAATCGTAGTGGCCATCAGTCCCAATATCAAACTTTAAAATAGAAACATGATGATCCGTATGTAAGGCTCACTCTCATGCACCAACAAACTTAAAATGAATTTCAAAGAAGATTTGTGGTATTGGAACAAAATATTAGAAGTCTAGCACCACTCTCGTTAGAATCAAATCTAATTCTTGCAAACTAACTAGAATTGGGAGAAGATTATTGTTCTTATTACTTGTTTGGCAATAAAAAATGATTGAATATGTTGTTGAAGGTAGATGATGGATGTAATGCCATGCAAAGCGCACTTAATATCTCTTGGTCATGACCAAAACTACTAAACCATTTATGATTTCGCAAAAAACATGAAGCATGCAAATGCAACCAAAGTATAAATCCCAAAATTTGCCAGCGGAGTTAATTTATGTGCTGATTGTGGTTGAAAGCAATTAAACCTCTCTTGTTCATAAGATGGATAGAGTTGATACCTTTGGAGCTTCAACATTATTGATTGGAATGGGATATTCCATGATCAGTTTGATGGAGCATGCCTTCATAAATGGACATTGAATGTAGGGCTGTAAATGAGCCGAGATTGAGCGAGCTCAGGCTTGGCTCATTCAAAACTGCTCGTGTTCGAAGNCTACTAAACCATTTATGATTTCGCAAAAAACATGAAGCATGCAAATGCAACCAAAGTATAAATCCCAAAATTGGCTAGCGGAGTTAATTTGATTGAACATAATGTTGAAAATAAATAATGGATTTAGAAGTGTTGGGTAAGATGGCTTCTTGATGTGCTGATTGTGGTTGAAAGCAATTAAACCTCTCTTGTTCATAAGATGGATAGAGTTGATACCTTTGGAGCTTCAACATTATTGATTGGAATGGGATATTCCATGATCAGGTTGATGGAGCATGCCTTCATAAATGGACATTGAATGTAGGGTTGTAAATGAGCCGAGATTGAGCGAGCTCAGGCTTGGCTCATGTTCGGCTCATTCGAAACTGCTCGTGTTCGAAATCGGCTCGTGAACAGTGCGTTCATGTTCGGCTCGATTTAAATATTCATGTTCGTGTTCGGCTCTACATTGGCTCATTAAAATTAAATTGAAAAAAATATATGTAAAGTATTTGATTCGAACATGGACAAAATGTGTACAATCACATTATCACACAATGTGTTACGATTTAAACTTAGATGAGAATATATATAATACATTATTATATAAAAAATATATTTAATATATTATTTTATAAATAATTATATAATTTTTTTTTTTATTTCGAGCTAAAATGAGCCGGACACGAGCAAACAAACAGATGTTCGTGTTTGGCTCGTTTATAATTTGAGCTTTAAAAGCTTGTTTGTCTTCGGTTCTTTTACTTAACAAATGAGCCGAGCACGAGTTGTCCGCGAACAATGAGCTTTTTTGACGGCCCTAATTGAATGTGATGCTATAGAAAATAGTGTTGGAACACATATTTCATTCACTACAGAAAATTCTTCAATTTCTAATTCATTTTCAATGAAACAAATCTCAGCATGGACAGCTTTTGGCAGAAGTGTGGATGAATATCAGTTGGAAAATTTTGCAGCTAATTAATTTGCAGACAGCTAAAACATACAATGTACACTATCAATAACATCTCAGAAGAATATAAGAGAGCATACAAAGATATCCATATTGAATAAAATCATAATAAATGTAACGACAAGCTTGAATAATTCATTTAACGCAAAGTATAAATACACATCATTCTCGGTGAGAATAAACACATTAAAGGAAAAAAAAAAGTACTCGTCGGCCTTATCGTCTTGCTGATCCAACTCTTCTCCTCCACTAAAGACTGCTCGCCATGCCTGCGTGCCTTGTGCCACACCCGCTTTAACCTCTACCTTCTCCTCCATCCTTGATTCTAGCCTCAACTTCATCTTTGCGAGCTTAGCAAAAAGGGGGGCCTTTATGTCCTCCGTGAATGCGACGACATGCATGCTAACTTTTTGATCAAGTGATGTTGATCTCTCACCGAGTAAGGACTTTCGCGCTTCGTGTACCTGACCCTACGACGATCAGGCCGTAGATCTTTCCCTTTCTTTTTTGTCCCACTGACAGCTTTCCTTCAAAGGCTGGCTACTTAAACTACCAACTCTTGTTGAGCTCTGACTCTGGTGTAGATACTCATCCTCCAAAAGATTAGAAAGGTTGATTAGGATCAAAAGAAAAATATAAATTAATTACATATATATATAAAGCAATTATTTCACTTATAAAGATTTTCTAAAATATATGGCTGACACACCATTAGTCTGTCGGGTGCTGATGTGTGGGTGTGTAGCTCAACGGTGTTGGGTTCTTGTCCAAGCACATGCATTTGTTAACAAATAAAAAGATATGAATTAATAATTACACAATTAAATTTAATATACCCAGTAAACATGACAATAGTTCTTGTACTTAGTTTGGAAGCCAAACTCTGGTTCGCATGCTGCCTCTTCCTAACCTTCCTAGGAGAGGCCCACTTGCTACATAATTTGGCCCAAACATTCGATCCAGAGGAGACTCGGCCCATTAATGCATATATCAGTAAACATATCTCATAAGCAAGCATCCCATCTGATCTTGAAGCTGTGTTATATCTTTTAATGATAATCAAGCAACCACCAAAAATCNACCTTCCTAGGAGAGGCCCACTTGCTACATAATTTGGCCCAAACATTCGATCCAGAGGAGACTCGGCCCATTCATGCATATATCAGTAAACATATCTCATAAGCAAGTATCCCATATGATCTTGAAGTTGTGTTATATCTTTTTAATGATAATCAAGCAACCACCAAAAATGCATCTACATCACAAATATCAAATAACTTTTGTTATTATAAAAATAAAACATAAGCTTACTATAATTCAATATTGTTTTTAATTTACTTCAAACTCCCTAAATCACATATCTCAAATCTCATTGGGGATCTTCTTTTAGGATAAATGCAGAGCATCATACTTACTTCTGATGATGTCTATGATCCTTTGGGTAGTCTACCCGAAATGATAAAATTTATAAAAAAGAAATTGCTAGTCGCTCCATAATAAAAAAAGAAAAATAATTACAGTTGTTATACTTTAAATTACTTATGTATCTCCATCAATTTTGTTGTACGTGTGTCATGAGGTGCTTAATGCACCAGGCTTGACAGGAGTTAAGATCCTATTTGGAAGGAGGGTGGCGGTGGTACTACAATTATAGGAGCTAGAGTGTGGATGCCATGTGACATTAGAGTGAAGCAATATGTTGAATGAGCATGAGTACGGAGCTAACAGTGTTGAAGATCACAACCAGACATCGTGAGGAGCAAAACCGATGACATGTACGAAATGAAGCTTTGGTGTAATTGAGCCTAGCTAATTGGTGGTCAGCTTGTGCTCTGCTTTATAAGTGGCACATGAGCTGAGCTCATTGAGCTAACAAGCCAAGGTCAATTCAAGCTTGACTTGACTCGTCAGCTCATGATTTGACTTGTCTATTTGCCATTTTATTATAACCTTAGCTTGAATTCATATTATTTTCTCTCATAATAAACTAGTTGGCTCATGAGCCACCTTATTGATCTCATTTTTTGGTCAATTCTTTTCTTGGCTTATGTTTTAGCTGAATTTCATTTGAGCTGAATCTTGAGCAAACTCTAATTGAATAAAATTGAGATTTAACTTAACAAAATTAAAATTAACCAAAACAAACTTCAAATAAAACCAATTTTTAATCAAACCCTAAAGGACCTAAAATTTTCCTTTTATAAATAAAAACCTTGAGATTATCATTTTCTTTCTTAAGGTCATTGTTGGTCTCAAAACTTTAGTTTGAAAGTTTCATAATAATTATTTTCACATATAAAGTCTATGCAAACCAGTTCGACGATTGTTCAAAATAATTTTTATGTAAAATTCTCAAGTTCAAGTTTCATGTATGAATAGTGCTATGTCACTAACCCTAAAATTAGTTTTTTTTCCACTTCACAGTCTTTTAATCTAAAGTATATTTTGTAACTTGCATAATTTTCATAATCACAAATGAGGAGCATGCAAGTTGGTTTGGTGGTCACCAGGCATCGTTTTTATGCAAAATTATACACATAAGTTTTCAATGGATGAAAAATAATCCTACATAAAAATTTCTCAACAAGTCATTATTTTTCAAAATGAACTTTATCGTTACATCTGTATCATTCAAACATTTCAAATGAGTCCATTCATGCTTAAATTTGACTCTATTTGGAGCGCGTTGGGATGAGATAATTATGATAGAAAAAATTGATAATTTCAACAATTAAAGAAAAATATGGCCATAAATAATTGAAAATGATCTCAAAATGTAATTGGGCTTCAACCAAATTTGATCTAAATTAAAAAAATACACATNGTTTTTAATTTACTTCAAACTCCCTAAATCACATATCTCAAATCTCATTGGGGATCTTCTTTTAGGATAAATACAGAGCATCATACTTACTTCTGATGATGTCTATGATCCTTTGGGTAGTCTACCCGAAACAATAAAATCTATAAAAAAAGAAATTGTTAGTAGCTCCATAATAAAAAAGAAAAAAAATTACAATTTATGTATCTCCATCATTTTTGTTGTACGTGGGTCATGAGGTGCTTAATGCACAAGGCTTGAAAGGAGTTAAGATCCTATTTGGAAGGAGGGTGGCGGTGGTACTACAATTATAGGAGGTAGAGTGTGGATGCCATGTGACATTAGAGTGAAGCAATATGCTGAATGAGCATGAGTACGGAGCTAATAGTGTTGAAGATCGCAACCGCACATCGTGAGGAGCAAAATCGATGACATGTACGAAAAAAATGAAGCTTTGGTGTAATTGAGCCTGGCTAATTGGTGGTCAGCTCGTGCTCTGCTTTATAAGTGGCACATGAGCTGAGCTCAANGCAACTCAGGAAGTAGGTTATATATCTGAAAAGTTTAAAATCTTCTTATTTGATGTTGCCTTTGTCTAATATTGACTCCTCAAACTCATTGCCCTCTTGGATATCCAATGTCAAAGTTTTCCATGCTCTTTTGAATGACTGTAAAAATGTAGGTCGATGTACCACAATCTCATACTATGCATGAATGCCCATTACATTAAACTTGCTACCTTCTAGAATAGTTATTGTTAACTCAACTGGAATCTTTTTCTTGGGTTTAGCTGGAATCGATGGCATGTTTTCCTCATTGGCTAGTACCTGATACTTCTGTTTTGTGTACTCTCTCTCATCAGTGTTTATTGTGTCATTGTCTATTTCTTCAACTGCTCTCTATTTTGTAAAAGAGATTGTTTCCTTAGTTGTGCAATCTGATTCGATATGCTCAAATCTGGGGCACTTGAAATATTTTCTAAGTGGGACAAATTTAAGATTATTAGTTCGTTGCACCTATTCTTACTCTGAATCAATTTATCCTCAGATGATGGGTTAGCTTGGATTTTCCTCTAGGCTTACTTTGACTATAAGCTCTTGGAGTTAAATTTTGTTTGTAAGATGCGATGGTCGTCCGGTGCTGTGATCTCTTCACTTTTGAAGTTGGTTCAGAATATTTGGTCCGTAGTGAGTTGGTAGAAACTGGTGCCGCATCTCTCGTTTTATCTTTGGATCATGTAGTAATTTTACTCTTCCCTTCTTACTGTAAAAAGATGTTTAAGTTTGACCACCACTGAGATACACTCTTCCTGAACTTGTTGGAGGTTAGTTTTACTATTTTGTCTGGTGGGACACCTAACACTCAAAGATACATTCCAAGGTCCAGAGGCACTCGATGAACTCATCTAGTGGCAAATCAGATATTTCTGGTTAAGACTTTAGCGAAAAGGTTCTTCATCACTGGCCTTTGTATGATGGAAGAGATTCACTCAATTTCTTTGATCTAGCAAGTCACCATTGTGGCTACGGGTGACCCATCTATATGGTTTTCTTTTCTCAATTTCATCGAGTCATTTTAACACTCGGTGGAGTTGTTGTATCTCTTCCATGGTAAACTCCTGCTCGGCGTTCGACTATTGTCTCCTTGGTGGTATGATTAGGGTTTGGGTTTGAGTAGGTGGAAGAGGTTGTATAGGGATGATGAGGGGGTGGAAAAGAAAAATTTTGGGTGGCCGGATTGAAAAGTCAACAAAGAGGATTTTTTTGTAAAGGGGGGGTTGGGCATGGATGGATGCTTGAAACCATAATATAGGACTAAAGTTAACTTGGCTCTAATACCAAATGATATCGGGGTTAACATAAACTGTAACAAGAAAAATAAATAATATTACTAGAAATAAATAGGTGGTTACAACCAACACACTTGAAGGGGAAAATACAATAGACATAAACAAACACAACTAGAGTGTATCCCAATGATGGTGGTGGTAGTCGGTGGGGGTTTGGAAGGTGTCTTGGGGGTGGAAAAGATGGTTTGCGAGTAGAAAACAACAAAGTGGTTATTTTTCCGGTGTCAGACAATCAACAAACAACAGGGAGTGATGTGGGAGGGGTGCCCGGAGTGATGAATTCAAGGATGGAGGGCTGAAATGGTGGCGAGAGCAGAGGGGTTGGACAACAGTAGAAGCTTGAAAGGGTGGTCCTGGGTTGGGACATCAAGGGAGCTGTGACAGTGAAGGGGAAGAGTTGCGGCAATGACATCAAACTGGAATGAGGGAAACAGTTGGTTGGACAACTATAACAACAGAAAATAGCTGGAAAAGGCTATTTCTAGTCGGCTGCAATGAGCGGGAATGACGAAAACAACGATGAGGAGGCATTGGATTGCGGGATCTCAAAGGGAGGGATGTGTCAGGGTTGCGACAATGAGGGTAGTGGCTAGACTTCGAAGACGACCTGCTAGAATGAGTGATGGAAATGTAGGAGGTGGCTAGTAAGGATGGCAGCTGATGAAGGTAGTGGTTGGCGGTTGGAATAGTGCTGTCTGATGCTTATGGCAACAAGAAAAGGTGGCGTGACAACGAAAACGACAATGACAGTGAAGGGAGGGTTGCAGAGGTTGGGAAATGGAGGATAAATATCTCCTCGATTTAGAAATTTAAGTAACTTTAAGTGCAAAATGCTTTTGCCGCACTTACGTTGAACCTATATAGGAGTCGAGTTTCCAGGTGGTTAGGTCCAGGAAGCTTGCTGCAATGCCTTAACAACTCGAAACAAATTCTGAAGTCGAAGCACCTGTCTCCAGAGCCTAGTTTCCAGGCGTTCGTGCACAGGAAGCGATTCGAGCGCGGTTGCGCCCCTCCTAGGTGCCGCTTTTCTGGATGCTTTGTTATAAGATTGATTCAAGTGCAACTGCACCCATCCCATCCTAGGCGCTAGACTTTCTTGCACAACTGCTGGGCGCTGGGTCGCTTGGTTGCTGGGCGCTGGGTTGCTTGAGTGTTGCTGGGCGCTGGGTTNAGTGGTTATTTCTCCGGTGTCAGACAATCAACAAACAACAGGGAGTGATGTGGGAGGGGTGCCCGGAGTGATAAATTCAAGGATGGAGGGCTGAAATGGTGGCGAGAGCAAAGAGGGGTTGGACAGCAGTAGAAAGCTTGAAAGGGTGGTCCTGGGTTGCGACATCAAGGGAGGAAAGTTGTGACAGTGAAGGGGAAGAGTTGCGGCAATGACATCAAACTGGAATGAGGGAAACTATTGGTTGGACAGCTATAACAACAAAAAATAGCTGGAAAAGGCAGTTTCTAGTCGGCTGCAATGAGCGGGAATGACGAAAACAACGACGAGGAGGCATTGGATTGCGGGATCTCAAAGGGAGGGATGTGTCAGGGTTGCGACAATGAGGGTGGTGGCTAGACATCGAAGACGACCTGCTAGAATGAGTGATGGAAATGTAAGAGGTGGCTGGTAAGGATGGCAGCTGATGAAGGTAGTGGTTGGCGGTTGGAATAGTGCTGTCTGATGTTTATGGAAACGAGAAAAGGTGGCGTGACAACGACAACGACAATGACAGTGAAGGGAGGGTTGCAGAGGTTAGGAAATGGAGGATAAATATCTCCTCGATTTAGAAATTTATGTTGTGTTTTGAGTATATTTTTTTTGATACAATCAACCTTCACACATCACAATCACCTACTTGGCGATTGATTGCAATCTCCTCTTCTCCAGACTCGCACCATTTTCATAGTCGTGTACTGTTGTGTGGCTCACCGCCTGTCTAAATGGTTATGACAATGAGAAAAGGCGGCGGTGGCGACAACAACAGTGACAGTGAAGGGAGGGTTACAGATGTTGGGAAATAGAGGATAAATATCTCCTCGATTTAGAAATTTATGTTGTATTTTGAGTGTAATTTTGCTGATACAATCAGCCTTCACACATTACAGTCACCTACTCGGTGATTGATTGCAATCACCTCTCCTCCAAACTTGCACCATTTTCATAGTCGTGTACTGTAGTATGGCTCATCGCCAGTCTTAACCTTCCTGAACTCCAACTGAAGCCATGCATAACTTTAATTTTTCAATTGTAACCACCTTAGTCAACACGTTTGCAGGATTTTGGGCTTTATCTATCGTCTCCAAAGATAACTTACCATCTTCTAATAGTGAATGAATAAAGTGACACCTCAGCTGAATGAGTTTTATCATGACATAAAAAATGACGTTTTTAGGTAGATGAATGACACTCATGCTATCACTGTGAAGCTTTTCAATCTCTTGCTTCTTGCTCAGTTATGTTATAAAGTTCTGTAGCTAAATTAAGCCAAATTATTTTCTTGCTAGCGTCAGTGATAGTAGTGTACTTAGCTTATGTACTTGAAAGTACAAAATTTTTTTTAGCCTTGAAACTAAACTTACTGTTGTATTCCCCAAGTGAAGTCATACCTTGTTGTACTACTATCATCAATATCCCCTGCCAGGTATGAATCTATGTATCCCTGTAGATTAATTCCTGCATCTCCAAAATAAAGTGCTTGTTAACTGTTCCTCTCAAGTATCTAAGAATTCACTTCACTGCCTCCCGATGGTGTTTATCTAGTCATCCATGTAGTTGTTGACCGCTCCCACTGCATCTGCAATATCTGATTTGTAAATATCATCGAATACATCAAACTTTGAACAACTGAAACATAGGGGTTTTTTTTTCATCAGTGCTTGTTCTGCTTTAAACTCAAGCGATTGTCCTTGGTAACTTTAAGTGCAAACTGGTTTTGCCGCACTTATGTTGAACCTGTATAGGAGTCGAGTTTCCAGGTGGTCAGGTCCAAGAAGCGTGCTGCAATGCCTTAACAACTCGAAACAAATTCTGATATCGAAGCACCTGTCTCCAGAGCCTAGTGTCCAGGCGTTCGTGCACAGGAAGCGATTCGAGCGTGGTTGCGCCCCTCCTAGGTGCTGCGTTTCTGGATGCTTTGTTACAAGACTGATTCAAGTGCAACTGCACCCATTCTAGGCGCTAGACTTTCTTGCACTCTATTCCTTGAGTGTTGGTGGGCGCTGGGTCGCCCACACTGGCGCTAGGCCGCCCATTGTAGATGCTTAGCGCGATTTTTCTTTGACACAATCAGCCTCCACATATTACATTGAAATGCCGCGACAACTGCTAATGCCTTGTTACAAGTTCAAACCTTTCCACCCAATGCTATCTATCTTAAATTTCCTGAGCTCAAGAGGCAAAATGTTGACTATTCCAAATTCTGGCAATCTCTTGGACACGTTTCAGTTAAGCAAGGGTAGATGGTCATTTGATAGTGCTGCTGCATAAAACCAATTCTTTGATGTTTCTGATTTCGTAATATGTAGCACCTTTTGTGATGGTAAAAAGGTGGAAGAGCTTGCCACTCCAAACATGAATCCAGTTGAATGTGCTCTAGATTAGAGATCACATTGGCTTTGCTCATCTATTTCGCAGACCTGGCATTTATTCTCAGTTTCTTCACAAACGTTCCATTCTCAAGTTAGATTCAACTTGAAAAGTGCGAAGTGTAGTGTGAGCAATAAAGCAGATATGAGGCAAGACAAAATCGGTAATNGCCCACACTGGCGCTAGGCCGCCCATTGTAGATGCTTAGCGCGATTTTTCTTTGACACAATCAGCCTCAACATATTACATTGAAATGCCGCGACAACTGCTAATGCCTTGTTGCAAGTTCAAACCTTTCCACCCAATGCTATCTATCTTAAATTTCCTGAGCTCAAGAGGCAAAATGTTGACTATTCCAAATTCTGGCAATCTCTTGAACACGTTTCAGTTAAGCAAGGGTAGATGGTCATTTGATGGTGCTGCTGCATAAAACCAATTCTTTGATGTTTCTGATTTCATAATATGCAGCACCTTTTGTGATGGTAAAAAGGTGGAAGAGCTTGCCACTCCAAACATGCATCCAGTTGAATGTGCTCTAGATTAGAGATCACATGGGCTTTGCTCATCTATTTTGCAGACCTGGGATTTATCCTCAGTTTCTTCTCAAACGTTCCATTCTCAAGTTAGATTCAACTTGAAAAGTACGAAGTTTAGTGTCAGCGTTAAAGCAGATATGAGGCAAGACAAAATCGGTAGGAATAATTAGGCTATCAGAAAGGTCATGAGAAATCTGACAAGAGGATGATGGAAGCGAAAATACTTTATCTGATTGCACACATTGATGGTAAGGGCCGGGCAGAGAAGGCACCCCAAGCAGACCATCCAGGGAGAGAGCAACAGGTTTCCAAATAAAAATTATTTGCTTAGATGGAAGCAGAGATGAACAGGGAGAAAATCCAAATGTACAAAAGAAAAGAAAAAAAAAATGAAAAATCCAAATGCAATGCAGCATGACCAACACCGAAATAAACCACCATGTAAACAGTGAAAACGGAGTGGTAGATTTGATGTATTAAAAGGCGTTTGGGTGTTATGCAAGTAAATTAAAAGTTCTGGGTGTTATATATATGTTGTTTAATAATATTTGAGTGGTGTGTATATAAATCCCTCTATTTTACATGATGTGCCTGGTTTCCAGTTCCTTGTGTTAGGAAAATATTTAGTTTTTTGTTAGTTTGTTGTGACTTGTTTTAACACGTGATAACCATTATTATGTTGCAATCTCTTGGTGCTCTATTTAGCCATACCTAATTGGACTGGCCATGTAATTCTGGGGCATTGCAAATTTATCTGTTTCATGAAGTAATAGTGATCCNTAAGAAAGGAATATGATCTCCATGACGAGAGTGTTTGAAGAGGTCGACATTAACTTATTCCCACTCGCCACCTATTAACTTGAAATTAGTATTAAGTTCGATTATTTGTAACTTCTTAATTCTTCCTTTATATTTGTAAGAATTATAATTTTGGTGTGGTTGGCAAGACAATAGATTGCTCTTGTTGCTTTCTTATATATTAATTCTGTCCTCATCACTTTCTTAATTATGCGTTTATGCTTAACATCGATTATTTATTTATCATTATTTATTCGTAAGAGTTTAAAAATTATTATTATAATAAAAATCATCTCATAATAAATTGTTATCTGTGATACTTTTTTGGTTTCTGAGCAAGTATGTTTCCTCCAGAATATCTTGTTATGTGTTTTTAAGTTATATTCTGCACTAGAATGTATTTTTAGGTTCTTTGGGAAACTTGTCAATCTACCATTAAATTCAAATACAAAACTCCATGTCATTATTTTATTAAGCCATTTATTTACATAGTTGTCTTCAATTTCATTGCATTGGATTTCATTCCAAATAAAAATGTTAGGTTGCATCAATATTACACATTTTTTAGTTTCTTTATCTCTCAATATGTTGATCATATCTGTCATTTCTAAGTCCAATTTTGCAATGAGTACTTGATTTTAACCTACTCAACGAGATTTACAACCTTGCACAAGATTTTTTTTTTTATTCAAATTTGATTATCTAGACCTTCAAAAACACCAAACCCCTAAGAGCCGATCATAAAATTTACTACAAAAAAACTATGGGTCCGTTTGAGACAACTTATTTGGTGCGGTGGCGTTTTAAAAACACACCTGACATGTTTGGGTAAACTGTGTTTTGGCAGTTTATGCCTTTTCAAAACGCTAAAAATAACGTTTTCATTCCACACATATCTAGGTGCGGTGACAACTTTTTGGCAGAGGACTAGCTTTTCCAAATAAAAAATTGTAATAACTACCGCACCTAGCTTATATTTTTAATCAGTTTATCAATAAATTATTCAATAAGCCGCTGTTGCCCAAACAGACCCTATATTTACATATGATCTTGTTAAATCAGAAGACTATCGAGAGAGGAGAGAACAGGAAATGGGCTAGTTGCTTTTTTATTAGAACCCTCATTTGCTTTTTTAGTACAACAAAGCAACATATAAAGAAGAGGTGGTTATAATAGGAATGACCTGGATTAATTAGTTGTACTTTGATGGTCTTGATTTATTGTGCTTGGAGCAACGAAGTGTGTGGAGCAAACACTTGTTGTAGGTGTCGTTATATCCCCCCTCAGGCTAAGGGTTTTAGAGGGAAGTGTCAGCTTGGAGCTAATGTGGTGAAATTTATAGTTGAGAAGTGCCTTGGTGAAGATATCGACAAGCTGATCTTGATTAGTTTGTATGATGAACGATAAGGTGTTGTTGCTTGATGCATTGTAGTATGAAGTGTAGTCAACCTCAATTTGTGGTGTGAGTGTAAGATAGGGTTGTTGGCGAGAGCAATGACTGATGTATTGTCATAGTAGAGAGTTGTCGGCTAGAGTTGAGGCGTGTGGAGGTCGGTTAGTAGCCTACGAAGCCAGATGAGATCTAAACTGCTGAGGCAAGAGCTTCGGTGGAGGAGCGGGCGACGGTCACTTGCTTCTGGCTCAACATTGTGACGGGAGTTCTTCCGAGCAACACGCAGTAGCTTGAGGTGGATTTGTGATCGGCGGGATTCCCTATCCAATCTAAGTGTAGGTTTTGAGTGTGAGAAGCGATCGGTAGATGGGGAGGCCAAGTTATTTGGTGCCATTGATGTAGCAGAGATTTCTTTTAAGATAATGAAGTTTATTTTGTGTGAGAGATTACATATGTTGGGAGGCAAGTCTGATGACAAAGGAGATGTCAGGGCGGGTTAGTGTAAGTGTCGAAGGGATCCTACAAGTTGATTGTAGAGGGTGGGTTTGGCGTGGGATTGAAATTTGAGGGTGTTGTAGATTTTGGAGGAGCGGGATTTTGACATGTTTGGAGTTGGTATTGCCAACGGTGATGAGTCTATCGGTGGCATAGTGCGATTGGTAAAGGTGAATGCCACGGGAACTCTTGATGTCTTTGATACCAAGGAAGTGAGATAGAGGTCCTAGAATTTTCATGTGAAATTTGGCTTGGAGTTTATGGATGGTATATTGGATGAGGGTAGAATTGTTTCCGATGAAAATAATGTTGTCGACATAGATTAGCATGTATAGGTGGTTGAGATTGTTGTAGAGGCAAAAGTGTGGGGGATCGACAGAGCTAGGTTGAATGTTAATTTTTTAGGGTAGGTGTAGAGTGTAGTAAACCATTGGTGTGGTGCTTGTTTGAGTCCATTAAGGGCTTTCTTTAGGAGACAAACATGATGAGGATGAGTTGCATCGACAAAGCCTTAGGGTTGTGACATGTGAATAGTTTTTGTTAGATGACTTTGAAGGAATGTTTGTAGACTTCATGTTGGAGAATTGGTCAATTGTGAGGGAGGCTAAGTGTAATGACAACTCGAATGGTTGGTAGTTTGGAAACTTGGTTGAATGTTTCAGTGTAAACAAGGTCATGTTGTTGCTTGAAGTCTTACTTGAAGGCTTGTAAACCAAGTGGGCTTTGTGGTGAGATATTGATACTTCGACATTGAATTTGGTGCGAAAGGTCCATTTGCTCCAAGGACATTTTGGTGTGGTGGCAGTGGGACAAGTGACCATGTATCTTGAGATTGTAGGGCTTGGAATTCAATGGACATAGCTTCACGCGAATGTTTATGTTTGATGGCAGATGAGTAGCAGGTTGGCTCAATGTGAAATTGATGGGTGAGGTTGAGTATTTGGCGAGGTTTTAGAGAGTCGATATTTAGACATATTTTCATGGGATCATGAGAGGTAGTGGGGGGAATGATGGGAGAAGTTATGTATGTTGGTCGATTCGACTGTGTAGTGGTGTGAGTGGGTGATGGAGGGTGGTCGGTAATATTATTTGTGGCGAGTGGTGTTGGATTGGGGAGCTTGTATGGTGGAGTTCGTTTGGTTGGGTGATGATGAGAGTGAATAGTAACAGGGGAAGAGTAGGTGGTGGTGATTGGGTGGGGTCGGTGTTTGTGTGGTAGAAGCGAAATATTTGTTCATTGAAGTGAACGGGGCGAGAGATGTGTATTTTGTTGGTGTTGGGATCAAGGCAATGATATCCTTTTTGAGAGGAGGCAACCAAGAACTATGCATGGTGTGGATAGTGGAGCAAGTTTATGTTCTGTATATTGTCAGAACCAGGGGTAGCATATGTAGCCAATTATTTTGAGGTGATTATAGGACGATTGACAATGATGAAGTAGTTCATATGGGGATTTGGAGTTGGTGATAGTGAAAGGTAAGCAATTGAGTAGGTGGCGAGAAGCAATGTATCAACCCATAAGTGGGAAGGGAGAGAGGCATTGGTCATGACGATGCTATCGGTCTCAATGAGGTGGTGGTGCTTGCACTTGGCGACACTGTTTTGTTAGGGAGTGTAGGGGCATGTGTATTGATGTACAATTCCATGTTGTTTAACGATGGTTTGGAAGATGGTGATGATGTATTCTCTGCCACCATATGTGTGAAATTTTATTATTATTATTATTATTATTATTATTATTATTATTTTAAATGGAAATTGATTTTCAACCATTGTTTTGAATTCAAGAAATTTGTTGGTTGTATCATTTCTATTGTGAAGAAGATAGACCCGAGTATATCGAGAGTAGTCATCAACAAAAGACCAAATAGTTTTTGTATGCTTGTAAAAATACAGTGTGGCGAAGGTCCCTATACATCAGTATGAATTAGTTCTAGTGGAGAGGAAGACTTAGTAGTAGATATAGAAAAGGGAAGTTTGTAACTCTTAGTTATTTTACACGAATTACAAGGTAAGCATTTTGAAGAAATGCATAAAGAAGAATTTCTAGAGACGATTGTTGATTGCATTTATGGTGATGGATTTCCAAGTCGTTGTGCCATAGCTACGAAATGCGTTGAGCTAAAATCAAAGCAAGTGGTGTTGATGATTGCTTGATGGATGGAGGGATGGCAGGGTAGAGATCGTGAATGCAGTGGCCTTTAAGGATGGCGCGATTTGTCTTTAGGACAGTGATGCAATAGCCATCTGAGGTGAAAGTAATAGAGCAGGAGTTGGGTTTCATTAGTTTATAAAAATAGAAGAGGTTATAAGCTGAGTTGGGAATATAAAGAAGTTGGGGTAGTTGGAGCTTACTCATGGGGGTGGGCAGGATCTCTTGAATGACTTGTGCAATAGGTAGTTGTATGCTCCCAACTGTAATGGTGTTGTCTTTGTTGTAGTCTTGGGCTTGTATGAGATGATTTAGTTTAGCAGTTAGGTGCTTGGTAGCACCACCATCAAGGTAACATCTGCCATCGGTACAGTCAAACATTGAGGTGACTGGTGTTATAGGAGTTTGGTATGATTTGTTGTGGCAGAACCAACACTTGAAGGCTTCATGTTCCGTTTTGCAATAGATTTGACAAATCGAAGGTACTTCGTTGTTGTGATTGGAGTTGCGAATATTTGGATTAAAGCAGGAGGCGGAGCTGTTTCTATTACAGTTCGATGTGTAGGAGGTATTGCGGTTTCTTCTTCGGGCTCAGGAGATGCAGATTGTTGTTTTAAAGGCATGATAGACAGAGGGAAATCCATTGAAGGTATGGTGAATGTTATCCGCCAAATTTAGGGAAGCTCTGGTGCAGCTGCGAGACTATCAACCATGGCTTTGATTTCGGATAAGTATTGGGTCATAGATTCTTTTAACATAGTGAAGCGGTTGAAGGATTGGAGTCGATGTCCAATTATTATTCAGATATCATGGCAAGTGTTCAGAGGTAGTAAATATGGGAGAATGGATGAGGAGATAACGAAGAGAAGAGATGTTGCTAGGTTTTAATCTACAACTACCATTTAGTGAAATCAAGATTGAGAAGGGGAATGCTATTGGCCTCGGGTATGGGTTGTCGAATAGGGGCAAAAGCTATCGAGGAACTTGTCATACCCATCTGCTTGAAATAATTTGAGGACCTATGCATTCCAAGTCGGGTGATTGTTGGAGGTGAGTTGGGTGGAGACAAGGCTTCAAATGTTGCTTAAGATGAACTTCAGTTGGGTAGGTATTGGGTTGTTGGTCGGCAGAGAAGTTTGTTGAGTTAAAGGATTTCTGCTAGAGGAGGCAGTGGAGGAGGAGGATGCCATTCTAGAGGGAGGAGGGGTGGTGTTGTGAGGCTGTGGTTGCTCTGGTACCATAGAGAGTATTGAGAGAATGAGAGAACGGGAAGCAGGCTAGTAGCTTTTCGTTGAAACCCTCATTTGCTTTTCGTTACATTAAAGCAACATCTAAAGCAAAGGTAGTTACAAGAGCAATGATCAAGATTAATTAGTTGCAGTTGGATGGTCCTGATTTACCATGTGTGGAGTAGAGGAAGGTGTGGAGCAAACGCTTGTTGTAGGTGTCATTACAAAATCGTTGTAGGTGTCACTACAAATTCATAGTGGCCATGAGTCCTAATATCAAACTTTAAAATAGAAACATGATGATCCCTATGCATTTTAATTTTCAAAAATACAAAGGCTCACTCATGCACCAGCAAACTTAAAATGAATTTCAAAGAAGATTTGTGGTTTTGTAACAAAATAGTAGTAGTCTAGCACCACTCCCCTTAGAAGCAAATCTTATTCTTGAAAACTAACTAGAATTGGGAGAACGTTATTGATCTCATTACTTGTTTTGCAATAAAAAAAATGTTCTAATATGTTGTTGAAGGTAGATGATGGATGTAATGCCATGCAAAGAGCACTTGATAAACCATTCATGATTTCGCAAAAAAAACATGAAGCATGCTATTGCAACAAAAGTATAAATCCCAAAATTGGCCAACAGAGTTAATTTGATTGAACATAATGTTGAAAATAAAAAATGGATTTAGAAGTGTTGGGTAAGATGGCTTCTAGATGTGCTGGTTGTGGTTGAAAGCAATTAAACCTCTCTTGTTCATAAGATGGATAATGTTGATACCTTTGGAGCTTCAACATTATTGATTGGGAAGGGAGATTCCATGATCAATTTGATTAAGCACGCCGTCATAAATGGACATTGAATGTGATGTTACTGAAAATATTGTTGGAATACATCAATTACTGTCAAAATTGTCCAAATGTTAGCTGTTTATATATATTATGAAAAGCCTAAGGGCTGATTTTGTTGAAATAGAAAAGGTACATAAAGGTTGTATGAGATAACCCATTATAGGCACCCTACCCATACGATACCAAGTACAGTATTACCCCAACAAAAAGATACAGATAGACTCAAAAAATTTAAAACATGCAGTAGTTAGGGACGAGCCAATTATATATATATATATATATATATATA
>JXCR01131203.1:0-21644 GCA_002079205.1 Phalaenopsis hybrid cultivar | reverse complement strand
TATATATATAATATAGAAAATTCTTCAATTTCTAACAGACCAACCAGACGATAATCGGTGAATTTCGTATCCAGCGGATGAAAAATATTCATACATAAAAATTTTTCAACAAGTCATTATTTTTCAAAATGGGCTTCATCATTACGTCTGCATCGTTCAAACATTTCAAATGTGTCCCTCCATGCCTAAATTTGACTCTATTTGGAGTCCATTGAGCAGAGATAATTAGGAAAGAGAAAAATGATAATTTCAATAATTAAAGGATATATTGGCCATAAATAATTGAAAATGACCTCAAAATGAAATCAATTTTCAACCATATTTGATCTAAATTAAAAAATACACAATTTAATCCAATAAAATCAATTAAAAATTGTAACTCAAAATCCACCACTTTCTCTCTCCTAAGGGTTTAGGCCCACTTTGACTTAAAATATCTTGATATGGAGCTTGTTTTGGTCAAAACCACTTACACCACCAAATTTCTTGTATGTTTCTCTACCCAAAAAACCCTAATCAAAATTTTGACCATAGCCAACTTGTAAACTCCTTATAACCAACTTTTAACCACCTAGTTACTCCAAATGCCCATCTTGAGCTAGACATCTTCTTTTCAAAAATGATTTGGACTATTGAATACTTCATTTCATCCTTTTTCAAATGACATATACTTGCATTTTAGCATAATTACCCTAAGTACTTTGGCAACCATTCCCTCTTTTAACCTCTTCCATTCGACCACTCTCCTCACTCCACCTCACCTATACGATCCCTCTACTCCCATTCCTCCACTTCACCAATTCACCTCCCTTCCTCTATCTCCTCCACTTAATCAAATTCACCCCCTCCATTTCCCTCTTTCCTCCCCTCCGTCCTAACCATCATTTTCTCCACATCATCCCCTAACTCCTTCCCTTAAAATCTCCCCCATAACTTCTTTCCCCCCAAAACTTTGTTCACCTGCTCATTTTTTCCCTCATTCTCCACAAAAATTTCTCCTCTTTCCCATTTCTTTTCTCTCCCATCTTCTCGGTTTCTTACTCCTTTTCTCCTCTCTCAAACAGAGCCTCATACTCCTCTCTCTCTTTCCCAGTACACTTTCTAATCATCCAAAACAGGATGGAAGATTAAGGCAAGGAATAACAAGGCAAGCAAAGTACTTCTTCATCCAAGGAAAATAATTAAAATCTCTCCAAAAAAAAGGTATACCTTTTTATCTTGATCTTTCAATTTCATATTTCAACATGGGATTTGTTAATTCTCTACGTTCTTCACATTCTTTCATGTTCAATTTCATATATCACCATGGGGTTTGTTAGTTCGCTAGGTTCTTCAATTTCTTTTACGTATATTTCACGATGGGATTTGTTAACTCTCTTTGTTTCTCATGATCTTTTATGTTCAATTTTATATTTCATCATGGATTTTGTTAATTCTCTATACTCTTCATATTCTTTCATGTTCAATTTCATATTTCACCAAGGGTTATGCTAATTCTTTATATCATTCATGTTTTTTTTTTTTTCAATTTCATATCTCACCATATAATTTGTTAATTATTCATGTTTCCATGTGTTTTTTTATATTATATTGCATATTCCACATTGGCTTGTGTTATGTCTATATTACCTTGCATACATCACCATGATTTTTTCTTATTGACCTTCTCCTTCTCTCAACTCTCCCTGCGCTGAAACCTAAACCCCTTAATTTGCCCAAACCCGTGCCTAAACCTTCCTAAGCCTACCCTACTCGAACCCAAATTGAACCAAACCTAGCCTACCTAAGGCCTATACTAACCCAAACCCATCAAACCTACCATAACCAAAACCAAATTAAACCAAACCAAGCTTACCTAAGACCTAAGCTAACCCAAACCCACTAAATTTAGCCTCCTCGAGAATTAAATTAGCCTAGACCCACTCTTTTCAAGCCTAACCTAGCCTTAGCTCACCTAACCCAAGCCTTGCATTAGTCTAAATACATTTATGTCCATTAAACCCTAGCCTTAAAAACCTTACCTGAGAATCCTAAAAAATAGAATAATAAAGAGGAGAGGGAGTAAGTGATGATGCATGCATATTAATGTGCATATGTATGTGATTAAGTGCTAGTGAAAGCGCAAGTGTGTTGTATATATGTGTGTAAGGTGTGTGCTATTGTGTATGTTTTAAAGTAAAAATATGTGTGATAAAGTATGTGTTAATGTGTATGTGCACATGTATGTATAAGTTAATATGTATGCTACTATGTGTTAATGTATATGTGCATTTACGTCTAATGTGTATTAATACATGTGTGCATGTTTTGATATAAATGTTCATGTAAATGTGTGGTTAGGTCATGTTCACTCAAGCAAGTCCATATTAATTCATGTTATGCTCATTTATTCTCAATGCTTATGTTTGATCAACTCATGTTGAACAAACTTTAAAAAAAACCTTTTTTGAAAATGATCTCAAATAAAATTTTGAGAAGATTTCTCATAATCAAAACCTTTTTAAAAGAGAATTAAAATCTTTTAAAAACAAAAATCTTTAAATAAATCTTTTTCAAAATTAAAACCTTTTTTTCAAAAATAAATATTTTTAATAAATCACAATATTTTTAATAAGACTCAAAATTAAAAAAATTTTGTAAACTAAAGTCTTTTAACCTAAAAACCTTTAATAAAATTAAAACTTTTTTAATAAAAATTAAAATTTAAAAAAATTAAAATCTTTTGAAATTAAATAACTTATAATAAACCTTAATATAAAATCTCCAAAATTAAAATCTTTTTTAAAACCTTAATTAAAATCTTGTTAATAGTTCTTAACTAAAACCCTTTTTATAAAACCCAAAACATTAAATTTCTAAGGAAATATAAATCCTTTTTTTTAACTTTTTTCCAAAAAATAATATAAACTCAAAGCTTTTTGAACTTAACAGACTAAATCAAAACTAGAAAAAATCTTATTTAAAAAGTTCTTTTAAAGATTTTTCTTGAGCTCAATAATTAAAAAACGTGCATAAATTTTGTAAGGCCCTTTTGAATAGCTTAGCGTAAGCAAGCGTTATATTCATAAGCAGAAGTGTCTCTAAAATGAATATGTTTCTCTCCAGGAGCATGTAATTTCATAAGCTTTACCTTTGAGTATATAAGTCATGGATCATTTCAAGTAGTATAATTCATATATAAGTTCATATCGCTAATATGTTTTACAAGATAAATGCTTTTGAAAAATACCGTTTTGTATGAAAAAAATATATATTTTTTGTAAGCAAATGAATGAACCTTAAATATGAAGAGTATAAAAATGAAAGTTTTGAGTTGAACTCTTTTAAATATAAAGCACAAACACATGACAACCCTAGGAATAAGAAACAAGAGCGCTTAATCTAGAAAACTCATTGGAATCAAAACTCTTAGAAGAAAACCTTGATTTATCACATCAACCAACAATCTAGGAAAATTGAATCCTCAACACTAGGACGAACCCTGATTTTCACCATAATCGAAAAGCCTGGGAATGAAAAAGTCATGAGTTAATTATTAAACCTAAAAAATAATTAAAATTGGCTTACTCCAATTCTCACAATCACCATCAATGCAGATCCAAACTAAGAATTCTAAGTTAGCCAACGTGAAAGAAAACCCAGGTCCACACACACCCTAGAGTAGTTCAGTATAGAAGCTAGGTTAAATTACTAGATGTCTGGTCCTGAATTTTTATATAGAAGTAAAATGCGATGTATGTGATTATATGCTTAATTTCCTTAATAGTTATTCTTAATTTGCAACAAAGTCAAAAACTTGATCCAAAGCAAAAACTAGGTGAGTTTTCCACTATGAAATAAATAAGAATACAATAATAATATTTAAATATGAGATACTACGCAAGTATACGTATCGTTATCAAGTAATATAGGACTTTTTGATTAAGCCTCAAATATCAAACCCACAAGGAGAATAACAATATGCACTTTAGAAAATTAGAAAGTTTGGATGACAAAAATCTACTTAGCAAAATATTCTTACTTAAACTTAAGATGCTATAATACAAATGAAAATTCAATTCTTTTTGTAATTTTTGGTTTTATGAAAAAAAAATAAGCAACTAATTAACTTAACTAAATATTTGTAAGATGAAAACAATATAATTAAATTATCTTTTTTTTTTATCATGAATCAGTAATAAGTATAGAAATTATGTTGTGGAAGTACTCTAAATGTGTTGTGCAAATAGGAGCAACGATATTCTTTACCCTTACTAGAGATGCTATAAATAGCATTGACTAATTTATAGTTTGAATAGACTTGAAGACCAGTTAGGTAGGAAATATACTAGCTCTCACTCTAGAGTTCCCTCTTCTCCCTTCATCTGGGGGCTAACATCTCATATCAAAACCTAAAACTATAAATCAAATTGGGGGCTTTAGTCTATCACTCAAAACTCCACTAATTCTACACCTTTGAAAAGTTTATTTCCTATTTATTTGCACTCAACCCCATGAACTACATTCTCATTCATGAAATCAATATGTGATTCTAACCATTTGTTGAGTGAGACAATATCATCTCGGATCTTACATGTTCTCACAATAGGTATTAACATCTTAATTAGCCAAATTAAAAAGTAGATGAAGCGCAAGCTTTCAAATCATCACAACTTCTTCCAACATTTAAGTATAATACTTCACACAACTTTCTTTAAATACTTAATTACTTATCATTTTAAGGACAAAGATAAAGAAAACTACTCGTAATCCACGAAAAAAACGCAACCACACATGAGTTTAAAAGTAAAAATCATGCAAATAAATAAGAAATCTAAATTAAAACCAAGTGTACTCATACAGATAAACATTTATTTCAATTTCTCTTCACCAAATGTCTTGAGGTTCCTTTGAATTCTCTTCTTTCACTCACAATACAAATAACACTCAAAATAAAAATAAAGTGGTCGGCGACGACGACGGGCAGCGGCGGCGACGATTACTTGGATGAATGATGACTATGATGACTGATGGCTGGCCTCTTCTTTTTATGATCCAAGTCTTCTTTAATAAAAATTTAAAAGGTGCCTTGGTGTCTCTTCAAATTGTGTCTTCATTGAATGAATATTCTAGAAGTTCCTCGTTTTAAAAGCCAATTGAATGAATTTTCATGTCCATGGGCTATTTCCCATGTTTTAACCAAGGGTTGCGTCAAACACCTCTTCAAAAATTCATCTAAATTCAATAAATCATCAAATAACTACTTCTGGCGTTTAAGCGCAGCTCTCTGGCGCATAGGCGCCCTACTTCATTTTTGCACCTTCATCATTTTTGCTCTAAATTTGACTCTTTTTCACTCCTTTTATCATTTTCATCCATTTGAATGTACCTAAAAGAAAAATACACAAATACTTTTCATTAAAGCCCAATATCTCAAATATAGGTATAAAAATGTGTATAAAAGCACAATATTTTTTAGGTGTATCAGTGCCCAATAGATATAATTAATGACAGGACCTATAAAACAAATGATCCACTCACTTGGATATTAGATGTTCTATATTAAAAATGACTAGGACCTATAAAACAAATTTTCTTTAAATGATATTAGATGTTCTATATTAAAAATGGGGCTACATGTCATTTCATACTTCATGAACTTAACCGTCTGTGCCAATTTGCTTAAAAACTCTTTAACACCAACCCCCCCGGCACCAAGAACAAAGTCTGGAGGTAAAGGGAAACTAGAGAGTAGTCGCGCCATAGTAAAGAAGAAATTGGGGGATGGGGGTTGGCCAAAAATAGCAAAGAGGCCAGAGGGAGAAGGTCAACTAGTAACAAAAAAGAGTCTGGAGGTAGAGGGCTGGTTGGTAACATAAAAAAGGCCAGCGTGAGGAGTTCTGTCGGCCTACACAAAGAGATAAGGTGGGAGATGACTAGAGGGAGAGAAATCAGTCAAAAAAGGGCCCAAAAAAATAAAAAGTGGAGATATTGAAGTAAGCGAGTGATCGTCAGAATCGATACCACTCCATTGCGAGATGGAAAGTAGGAAAAATATACATGCTACTAGTGCCATATGGTCCTTGCTCTGATAGCGATCCATGAATGGTCAGCTCAACAACCGATATAGGTGGTCCCAGAGACCTAGATCCAGCTGTGTGAAGGTGCAGTTCTATTTCCTTTGGTTGGTGAGACCAGCTAGGCAGTTGTCCAATCCTCTGAGATGGAATAAATCAATGGTATGTAAAACCCAATTTTTATTATCTCAGTAGATTTTTCTTTTTTTTTGACATTTTTTTTATTCTTACAGGGAAGACCATGCAAATTATTGACTCATCAATAATGGAGCCAATATCTCTATTTTAGAAATAGTTGAGGGATTGTCTGTTCTGGCCCACAATAGATATGCCTCGTGACTTCTTTCTTGTCTTGAGAATGTTGAGAGGAAGGCCAATGGTTGTTGAGGATCTCCAACATCACTAGCTCATCATTTGGACAAAACAGTAGACTCCTTCATCTAGGAAGTTAGCCTGCAGAGGTAGATTACCATAATGAACCTAAAGGAAGAAATGATTGCTCTTCACCGCGAATATATAGTCAAGTTAGTAGCTCTCTAAGAGGAGATGAAAATTCTCAAGAGGGAGCTGAAAGAGGTTCTGGATGCCATTTTGATTTCTTAGGATCGAGTAAAGGAAGAGAGTGTTGAGAAGTTTTAATTTGGGGGGTGAGCTTTGTACTAGAGTCTTGTGAGTCGAGGTCTTGTATTGATTGAAGCAGCTGAAGACCCTAGTGTGAAATATCTCCTTTCAATAATAAAAAATTAATTTTTCAAATTTCTAAAATTTTATGTCATTTCCATTTCTCGAATTTTGTATTGATTTTATGTGAATTCTTAGAGATTAAGGTATGGATTTGCAACATTTTTAATTTCTTGATTACTTTATATTTATGGTCAAAAGAAAAATGGAGTTTAAGCTTTTCAAATTTCTCCTTTTCCTTTTACATTCTTGTCTCTTCTATGGGCATGTTTTCTTCAAATGTTTCCCATGGCTTCAAAGTATTCTCTACAATTACTTGCTTTTATACGAGCGAGTGAGAGGTCTAATCTAACTTCATTTGAAGCAGAGCTTCTAGAAGACACTTGATACAACACAAGTATAGTACTCAAGGCAATGAAAATGAAAGTGAGGCCGACTTATCACTTTGGTGATGATCTGATCTTCTATCAGGATCAGTTTCAATAGGGACTTTGACTGTCATTTTGTAACAAGATCCATTCGATTCTCAACCATTACAGAGTCATCCCTGTGCAAATAAAGCCAAATTCAATCTTGATAGTGAGGACCTTCATTATCTACTAGCAGCAGGTGAAGATCCCTTGGTCTCGGGAGTTATTCTAGTATATGTTCTCTATCGGAGTGGGGCCTGAAGCCTAACATTTACATCATTTTGGGATCAAAACCAAAAGTTCCATCTTGGCGACATAGAAACAAGATCAAATATCGAAAGCTTGAGTTCCTTCAAGAAATTTGTGAAGATTGAGGGATCACAACATGGCCAATTAGTGAGCCGTATAATTAGAAGAAGAGAGTCCTACAGTGTGTCCTAGTGCTTGCTTCGACTGTCGTGGGCCAACAACCGTCAGTGATTCAGTATACTGACCCTCTGACAGTGAAATAAGTGTTGAACCTTACACAGTTTGGTGTCATGAATCCTGAATTGTGGGTCGCTTTAGAAGAGGTGGAGGAGAAGAGGCCGATTGAGAAGGTTGCATGACTTTCACGGAAAAAGACAAAGAAAAAAAAGGTTACTACTTCCACATATTGGAGGAAAAAAGCTGAGGATGATGATGACCAGGCATTCAGAAAAGTCTTAGGTTTAGAACTAATTTACCAAAAATTTGAAATAACAGTTGTCATTTAGAAACTATCACCAATGAATCAATCTTGATCGATAAAAAACCGTCTTTAATGAAATTAGGGACTTTAAGTGATCACCTCTAAGAGGAGCAAACACCCAACATCATTGTATAGGATGTTGAGGGGCCATCAAAGCGGTCCTACACCCGGGGACATCCTCGACCATCTTCCTTAGGCTTTATTCCTCTATTTAAGAGAAGCGAGGAAAGTCGGCATTCTCTTTAGTAGTCGGATGCACTAACAGAACATGGAAAGCTTGGAGGAGAGCCTAACTGGAGAGGAGGCGTTTGAGCCTAAGTCAGTTTCAATGTGCAGACTGGCTAAAGAATAATAATGTCGAAGTAAGGGCAAAGCTTCAGCCAAAGATTCTGACTCCTCCCTCCCTTGTTCTCCCAAGAAGAAATAAAAAAGAGGCAAGGGCTACTAGAGCCCATTGCAAGAGGAGTGAACGGAGGTCCTCCTCAACACAGATTCATGATTTTCTCTAATAAATATCTTGAGGGAATGGTTCTTGCAAGCTCTAATAATATATGAGAATGCCTCAACCAGTACCGATGTGCTTTAGTTTTAAGAGTTACCAAAGTTCCTAAATAGCCTTCAACTCTGAAACCATTGCTAGTTGGTTAGCCAGTATCAGCTATTTGGACTCGTGACTACACATCACATATCTTCTCTTTATCTTGAAGTGAGAGATAGAGCCTTGAGGGCTGAGATGAAGGCTGAAGTATTAAGGCACAAGCAAGAGTAGCGAAGATCAGGTGGACTTGGCAAAGGCTTAACTGAAGGAGGCTGAGAAGGAGCTGGAGATCAGGTCAGAGTGGGTATCTTTCGTTCAGTGGGTGAATGCAAAATTTACATAGTAGGTGGCCATGATGAAGGCACTCAAAGAGTTTTTTACATTAAAGTTGTACATCTGGAGATACGTACATAGGTGGTCATCGACCATTTCATTAGATTTAGGATGGTCAACCATAAGTACTCTGATTTTGATGAGTTCAAAAAAAAATTATCTCTTTTTTAGAATGACTTACGGATAGGAGTCCGAGGGATATAATATGGTGGATGATTGGATTGTTTAACAATCTGCCTGAAGACTCCTATTCTTAGAATTTTCGTTATATGTAACCAAAATATTGTATAGGAAAAGTTTTATTTAGAAAGACATTTAACCAAAAACTTATATAAATGAAATAAAACCTTTGATCAATTTTTACTTAGGTTGTTACTTTTTGTTTCTTCATATATTTTGCTCAATTATGATATGTCACATCATTTCCTATCTATTTAGTTGATTTTGATATGTTCTCCACTTGGCTCAAGTCTTATAATGTACCTACCCCCTTCACTCTGTCATGTCATTACCTTAAACAATGTTGACCATCAAGACTTAAAATGCTGAAATGATTTACCTAATGCCCTTCGTGAAGCTTTTTGCGATTGGGCAAGAAACCATCTCCAGCTCATTGTTGGAGACGAGTTTTATGGATATGTTCTTATTGATTGAGAACTAAGGGTTGAAATGTAATGCATGTGCACTGATCGGGCGTCATGGCCTTGTTGTTGATCATTTCATATTTTTCTCAATGTACATCGATTAGATGCCACATCTACATTCTCATTATATTTTTCTCTGCTGCTCGGACGATATGTAACTTTCTTGGTTATTTTAGGGTGTCAAAACTTGGCTCGGGACTTAACTTGAGTTTTGGTTATTTGATTGGACCCAAGTTTCCTTTCGGCTGCACTACCCATTGTATGGGGCGTAGTCACCTACATTCTTTTTTAGGGTGTTTTTCTAATTACCATTTCTGAAAGTTTATCGATATTGAGTAGGAACCACCTCTAGAATTTTTTTTGGCTCAAAACTTGGAGATACAAGTTTATGATGTTAGTTTTTCTTGACAAACCATTACTATTCGGGTCGACCGAATGTTTTAATGCTACTGTTAGTCACCTTTTTAGGGTATTCCAGTTCCCCAAGTGTCATTTTGATGCCAATTTGCATCAACCTTTGGAGTTTCCCGAGTGTTATTCGAACTTGGGGTCATGAATGCATAGTTAGTCAATATTTTTATTAACATCTTATTAGAATAAAAATTCATAAGTGTTGAAAATGAAATGCTCTTTTATTATTTTCTTATGTCTATAAAATGTATTTGGTTTAAGGAAAAAAATTTCTTGAGTTCATCCCCGATTCATATCTGAGGAACCTTATTTTGAATACATGTCTTCAATTTGTAGGCTCTTGGGATGACTTTCTGATCGATAATGAATGGGTTGGTTCAAGTCTATTCAATTTTTCTGACTTCTTTCCCACATGTTATTGGGTCAGATTTTTTCAGACCTTGATTGTTGGGTACAAATATTTTCTCTCAGACATTCCTATTGTAGTATAGAGATTTGCTCCTTTTTTACTTCTGCCTGCTTAAGTGGTGTATTGGTTTGATTGTCTTTTAGTTAATCGAGTACAAACGCCATCCTTTCATAGTTCGCCTCCTTGGTGAAATTCTCCTCATCGAACATGGTGGTTGTGACGATCCTCTAGTGGTGGGGGTTATATTTGATTAGAAACATTACTTCCATCCCATGGGAAAACATGTAAGGAGTTTACCCAGTCACTGATGTTGGTGTTGTTCGGATGGCCTATAGGACCGACAAATGTAAGTTTGTCCATTCCCTTTCACTCAAACTTTCTTCCTCACTAGATTCAAAATTATTTTGTTGACAACCTTTGCCTGTTCATTTATTCAGAGATAATGTACAAATGTGAACTTTAGATTGATTCATTGGCTTTGACAGAAATTCTTTACCTTCTAGTCAGTGAATGGGGTTTCACTATTGATGATAATCACTAGGGATAAGCCGCATCGATAGATGATGTCAGTCTAGATGAAGTTCCAGATTATGTCCATGGTAATCTGAGCAAGAGTCTTGGCTTCAATCAACTTTGAATAACAACCTACGATGACTAAAAGGAATTTGCATTGACCTTTTGAATGGAGAAAGGGCTCGAGGATGTAAAGCCTCTAGATGACAAAAGGTCAGGGACTGACTATCAGGCGTAATTTGTGGGTTGATTGGTATTGCAATGAAGCATATTTTCAAAATAGCATGTATCTCTTAGAAAACTATTATGTATCTTTCATGAGGGTTAGCCAAAAATATCATTGATGTTGAACTCGATGTGCCAGAATTTTTCCTCCGAAATGACTCCCACATTCACCAGAGTGTGCTTCTTGGAGGGATTTTTTCACCTCGCTTTCCTTGACACATCTTAGGAATAGTGAAGTGTTGATCGTTGGAAAATTTTTCATTTGATCATGAAGTAATGCACAACTTTAAACTTGAATCTTCTTCGATAAACGATTTTCTTTCAAGAATATTTCCTGTTTCTATATATTGGATGTAGGGATCCATCCAACTCTTTGTATTTTTTACTTCTAACTCCATGGCTTATGGTTCCTCAATGGCTATTCGGAGAAGCTTCTGGAGCTTCCCTTCTTTGAAATAAATGCTCTTGGATAGACTGTCTGCCACTTATTCTTTTTCTAATTGGCATGTTTGATTCTGAAGTCCACAAACTTCTATATCTCCTCCTTGGCTTGGTTAAAGCATTTGACCATCGTTTCATCGCTGACTTTGAATTCTTTGTTGAACGAATTCACCACTAGTTGCAAATCAAACTTCACTAGTAGATGTCAGATGCCCATTTTGTATGTTAGACATAGACTGGTTGTTAGTGCTTCATATTCTTCCTAGTTGTTGGAGACTTTGAACTTGAGGGCGACCAAATGTTAAAGATGATGTCTAGTTTAGCTGTTAGTGTTAGTTTGATTCTTGTTCTCGCTTGACTCGAGGCTCCATAAATGTGCAAGTTTTAAGTCGGGTTGTCGGTGTAAGCTCCTTCACCCGGTTCCTCTTTTTAGAGGAGTCAGCCATAAAGTCTGCTACAACTTGAGCTTTAATCGCTGTTTGAGGATTTTGGTGATGTCATATTCTCAGAGATCCATATCCCCAATAGTCGACCAAAATGTTCAAGTCGATTCAACATGAATTACTCTGATTCGATGCGTCAAGAAATATGATCGGGGCTTTTGAGCATAGATAATTATAACAAATATTAATTTTTCCATGATAGGGTACCTAATTGTCGCACCTTTGAGAATGTAACTGGTGTACTAGATTGGAAATTTATTTCCCAGGTCCTCACAAACCAAGACCAAACTGACGGCTTCGCGCCCAACTCCTAAATACAAAGACAGTTCTTCCTTTGTTTTGGGCATTGTAGCAGTGCTGATAAGGCTAGTGATTTCTTTAGGCTTTGGAATGCTTGCTCACATTCGTTCGACCATTCAAAGTTCTTAGCTTTTCTTAAAATTTTGGAGAATGTTTCACATTTATTGCGTAACATTGAAATGAATCGGCTGAGTGTTACTGCCAGGCCGATCAGGTTTTGCACTTCTTTAGTGTATCAAATAGAGCACATATTCAACAGTGCTTGCACTTTATCTAATTAGGTCTTGGTACCTTCGGGATTCAGGAGGTATCAGAGGAATTCACTAGTTGAAGCTCCGAACGTGCACTCCAATAAATTGAGTTTTATGCTTTATTTTTTGAGTGTTTAAAATGTTTCTTTTAAGTCGTTTATATGTTTTTAGGCCGACTGAAGCTTAACTAGGATACCATCCATATAGGATTCAATTTTTTTTTCTTTTTGATTTGAAAAGATTATATCTATCAAATGCTAGTAGGTAGCCCAAAGTGCATTACATTATAACTATATAGGGCTTTGCCTGTAATAAATGTTGTTTTCTCCTGGTTGGCTAGATGCATCTTGTTTTGATGGTAGCCAGAGAAGGCATCTAAGAAGCTCATTACTGCATGGACGACCATCGAATCTACTTGAGCGTCGATCCTCGACAAGGGATAACTGTCTTTTGGATATGCAAAGCTCAAATTTATTAGAGAGAGAGGTTGGGTAATGCACATCCAGAATGTAGCCCACCTCCTTAAGCTTTTACGCTTCCTCGTGGATTAGGTCATGCAAATTCATGATCTATGTTCTCATCTTTTTCTTCATTAGTCAGAAGAGTGGATTAACATTTAGGCAGTAGCATGGTACGTGGATCGGGATCCCTGACATTTCAGTGACTAACTAGGTAAAAAAGCCCTGATGCTCCTGGATAGTTGGGATCAACAAGTGTTAGAAGCAGCAGACGTCTAGAAGTAGAAGCACGTGAGGTAGATGGTCTAGATGTAGAAGCAGCAGAGGTAGAAGCAGCAGACGTCTCCATTCCATAACTTCTTAAAAATCCTCCTCTCCAGCCAAAATAGAATGTTCAGAATAAGTCTTCACATTCACCTTTGTGATGGGCTTTAGAGGCAATAGTACTTCCTCCCAACTATCATATTTTACTCCAACCTGCTCACATAAAGAAAAGATCAAGGAAGCAAATCACATACCTGCAGTAGTAACGGCAGTGACAGAACTGATGATAGTCTGATATATCAAAGCTTCTATGTTGATGAGATTTCCTTTCTGGATACAATAATTTAACGTTGCTCTCTCCCTAGTAACTTCACTGAGATGATTTGTTGGTAGCAGACGAGCAGAAATAAAATAGTGTCATGCCTTCGAAGGTGCACTTAACTTTGACATGGGGAAATTGACTCTCCTCTCATTAGTGATCTTCCAAAGTCCTCTTCAAACAGTCAAATATGAAATAACCTCATCTAGCCCCGTCTCAGTCGGATTATAGTTTGCATAAAAACATAAAGTATCTGGTGGCAAATGGTAGAACAAATTGATTACCTCAAGTGAAAAAGGTACCAACTTTCATCGAACCATGACTCTATCATCTTCAGCCTCAGGGGGTTAGCATAGAACTCTCTAACAATAGAAATAACGGCAATAGTAAAAAAACAACATAATCGTTCCCACTGTCGGGGAACGATCAGATCTTCCACAGATCCACCTGGATTCTTAAAACAACGCTCTTGGATAATTTTTTGTGATTGCAACGCATCACTATACCTATCTTGAGCCTTCGAACAAACAAACTTACTTGAATCCAAAGGGCTCTTTCCTTTAATCCTCTTCATTCTTGGTGTCATTCTACAATTTTGTAAAATTCCAAAAATAACTTCTAAATTCAATTCTAAATTACTAAACTATACTGCTCAAAGCATAAACTACACTTCCTATGCAATTTCCATAGATTTTTCCTCATTTTTCACCATGAATAGTGAATTTTCGAATTTCTCTAAATGTACTCAAAATATATGGTGAAAATCCAAAATTTTTGTATAGAAGTAAAGCTCTTACCTTAAGAAATCTGAATCTAGCAAATTTTTCTTGATTCCACCAAGAAATCTCCACTTAATGGCTCACCCTAGCTCTCCAAAATCACGATTTTGAGAGGTTGAAGGTCACGGGAGGATAAAAATGACAATTTTTCGTGTTAAATTTTCACTTTTAACCGTTCGTGAACTGGCGTTTAAGCACGGATAAGTGGCGCGTAGACGCCTGCCTCTCGGGTTAGCTCGCGCTTAAGCGCGATATGTGGCGCTTAGGCGCCAGTGCACGATTTTTGAGATTTTCAAATTTAAGTAAAATGCACTATTTGCCTAAGTATACCACCCCTAAATGGTCTCATAACACTTAAATGACTATTTTCATCTCCTTTAACTCTCCTCTCTCTCAAAATTATCTATATAACTCAATTCAATTTGAGGCTAAAAATAACACAAATTTTTACACAAACAAACATATATATTCATTCACGAACAATAACAAGTGCATATAACACTTAATTCTCACTCCAAATAGTCTCAGATGAAAAAAATTTATAAATATAAACACCTAACAAACATACACAATTAAACTCATAAAAAGTCATAAACACTAAAAAAACACTAATATGTAAACACAACAATTCCAAACAAACAAACTCAAACATAGAACTTAATTCCACTCTTCATTTGATGGGACAAACTCTGGTCTTTCATTATTCTCTCCTGGGGCATTTGAAATATAAAGTTGATAAAACGAACGGTGGTAACTAATCTGATACTATCTTCTTCAATCCATTTATGCTTAAGAAACATCTCCTTATCCGCTTCCTCTATATAACTAGTATGATGATCCCAACTGTTTATATACAACAGTATAATAATAGCTCTAATTATATTTTTCACTTATATTTTTTTATTTTGCAACAAAACTAAAAACTTGATTCTGAAGAAAAGTAAGAATTTAACTTTTTAATTTATATATATATTGGGATACTACACAAGTACACATATCGTTATCAAGTAATATATGATTTTTATGATGAAGACCTGAATATTGAACCCATAGGGAAATGATGCAATATGCACTTTTGAAAACTTCCAATTTTTAAAAAGACAAATATTTAAACTATAGATGTTTTTGCAGTAATGAAAGTTTAAATATTTTTAGTATTTTTGATATTTTAATAAAATAGTAAAAACTTAAAAAGATAACTTGAGTTTTTGTAGAAGAAAAGCACTAAATATAAAAATATTTTCTCCCTATCATGAATCAAGAATAAGTATAGGAATTCTGTTGTGGAAGTATGCAAATTGTGTTGTGCCAAAAAAGAGCAATAATACTCTTTACCTTTACTAGAGATGCTATAAAGAACATTGACTAGTTTAAAGTTTGAATAGTTCTGAAGACCGGCTAAGCAGAGAAGATACCAGCTCTCATTTTAGAGTTCCCTCGATTCCCTCCACCTGGGGGCTAACATCTCGTATCATAACCTAAAACAATAAACCAAGTTGGAGACTTTAACCTGTCACTTTAAAGTCCTCTAACTCTACACCCTTTAATGAATATTTCCATATTTATTTACAATCAATCATATGAACTACATTCTCATTCATACAGTCTCATATGATTCTTTCTAATTGTTGATTGAGACAATACCAGCCTGGTTCTTACATGTTCTCACAAAAAATTTTAACATCTGGATTGACCAAATCAAGAAGTAAATGAAGTACATGGATTTAAATCATCAGAACTTCTTCTAACATTGAAGATTAATACTTTCCACAACTTCCATATAACACTTAATTACTTATCATTTTAAGAATAAAGATAAAAAAAATACTCAGAATCCATGGAGAAAACAAAAACACACTTTAGAAAAAGTACATTGTCAAACCAACAATAAGTCTCAATTAAAACCAAAAGTAGTCTAAAATAAAAGATAAAACTAATCTCAAACCCCCACCAATCTCTTGAAGTTCCTTTAAATCTCTTCTCTTTTACAGCACTCTCAATATAAAACTAAAATAAAAGGATAAAATAAATATTTGGTGTGGTGCCTGAAAATCTCTCCAAACTAACCCCCCAATTTCTTTAAGAACTTTCAAAAATTTATCTTTTCAAGCAAACACACTTTCAAAGTTTCAATCTTCCTTCTTGTATAATTTTCCAATAGGTATCTTAGTATCTCTTAAAAATATGTCTTGATTCGATGCATCTCCCCAAGAGATGCCTCATTTCACAAGTATTTTCTTCATTGGTGGTTGTAACCACCTATTTATGCCAAAATGTGCCTCAAATACCTCTTCAAAATTTGCAAAACTGAATTTACTCATCAAATAACTACCTCTGGCGCTTAAGCGCGGGGCCTGTGTCACTTAGGCGCGGCCTTCTATGTTTAACCGACGCTTAGGTGTCAAAACACTTTAGCACAATTTTCACCTATTTTTATTCCAAATTTGATCCTTTTTCACTCCTTTAAGAATTTTTCCCCTTTTTTACTTGTACCTGAAAGAAAAACACAAAAATACATTCCATTAAAGTGCAATATCTCAAAAATAGGTATAAAAATGTGTATGAAAACACTTTATATTATATATGTTACTTGTTCTCAAGTGACACTTCAATCTTTAAAAACCAAATAAGTATGATATGTATATGAGGTTTCTTTAGGAGTTACTAAAATTTAGATTTAGAAATATAGTAGTCCAATTTAGAAAAAAATATTCTCTTTGGTGTTACTAAAATTTAGATTTAGAAATATAGTAGTCCAATTTAGAAAAAAATATTCAGTAAATGAGACTAACTTAAAGTTTAGAAATTTTTTAATGTTAAGAAATATGAAAATATGAGATCATATCTAATTAAGAAATATTGTAGATTTTCCAAATTTAGAATTTAGTCCTTTTATTATCTCTACTTAAGTTTTTATTTTAAATAATTTTACTCACTATATTATATCACTAAGCTTAAGAGTTTCTCAAGTCTTATACTTTAAAAAGATCAAATGTGGAACCAATTTTTGATTAGACACTCCTTACAATTTTTTTTTCTTTTTCTTTTCCTTTTTCAGGCAAGGATTACTAGATTTGGATAGGCCTTTAATAATTTTGAATTCCACTTCTCCTTTCCTAAAATCAAGTCTTAATATAAATCTTTTACTTAAAAATATAATAATAGTTTTGAAAATTATTTTAATAAAATAAATTTAAGTATTAAAAATAAAAGTTTAAATTATCTAAGATTTTCAAAAATATAATTTTTCTCACTCAAGACAGTTGCACTATATTAAACATTTTATACACTAAAAACTTTTAACTTAAAGTTTTTCATCATTACTAAAAATTTTAACTAAATTCTCTTACTCATTTCTAAAATCAAATTTTATTTCCCTAATACAACTTCATATACATGATCATCTTTTTTTCTTTTCAAATAAAACTCACTTGTAGCACATTTGAGAACAAATAAAATTCAAGTTTTGAAAATATTTTTCATCCCCCCCCCCCCCACAAACTTAAATTTTTTAATAGATTAAACAATTTAGCATCAGATATATATAAGCAGAAATGAAAATTAAAATAAAATGCTTATAGGAATTTTTATACCCTAATTATACAAGTATAAAACTAAAATCAGGAGTAAAATTAATTTTGATCAAATTTTCTACTATTTTCATTTCAATTCAACATGTAGAGATTCAATAGACTTCTAATCAATGAGTACAAACATAGAAGGAAACAAACATATTACTTTGACTTCACAATCTCAGCATAAAAACAAACTCACAAACATGATAAAAGAAAAATACAGGGCAGCAGTTTTTGAAATTTAAATTTAAAATCTAAGTTAGCAAGATTTTCAACTTTTCAAAAGACATAGAATTAAGTTAAGTTATAAATTAACTAAATCACAATATTAAACTCACAACAGTTACTACGCTAGAATTTCAAAAACAAAATACTGACTAACACAAACATAACAATAAGAATAAAACATAAAAGTCCAAAACACAACACATAGTATAAATCAACACACAGATACAAATGTAGCAAGATCTGACCACATAGTCCATAACATAATACAAACATAAAAATAAAATCTCTCAGTCCTACTCCTCACTCTCTAAATCACCGCTATTCCACGTTTTTGCAGGCTCATAATCAGGATATCAAGGATATGGAGGAAATTGCACTCCTGGGTCACCCCTATTTAGGTTCTCCAGAGACGAGTTAAATGTCTCTTCATAATCACCCTTTTTCCTATTATACCTATTAGTATGCTCTACAAAATGCTCTAAATTCTGAACTTTATCAGCGGTATAGTTAATTGATTCATCATCCTCTGCAATAATTGATCTTGGGTCTCAGTAAACTCACCTCTAGATGTATAATCACGTGAGGTAGATGGTCTAGATGTAGAAGCGGTAGAGGTAGAAGCAGCAGACATCTCCATTCCACAGCTCCTAGAAAATCCTCATCTCCAGCCAAAAATAGAATGCTCAGAGTAAGTCTTTACATTTACTTTAGTGATGGGCTTTAGAGGTAACAGTACTTCCTCCCAGCTATCATATTTTACTCTAGCCTGCTCACATAAAGAAAAGATCAAGGAAGCAAATCCCAAACCTGCAGTAGTAACATCTGTTGCAGAACTGATGATAGTCTGATAAATCAAACATTCTATGTTGATGAGCTTTCCTTCCTGGATACAATAAATTAACGTTGCTCTCTCTCTGGTAACTTCACTGAGATGATTTGTTGGAAGCAGACGAGCAGAAATAAAGTAGTGTCAGGCCTTTACGGGTGCACTTAACTTTGAAGTTGGGAAGTTGACTCTCCTCTCATTAGTGATCTTCCAGAGTCCTCTTCCAACTGTTAAGTAAGAAATAATCTCGTCTAGTTCCGCCTCAGTCGAACTATAATTTGCATAAAAATATAAAGTATCAGGTGGCAAATGGTAGAACAAATTGATTACCTCCGGTGAAAAAGTTACCAACTTTCCTCAAACCATAACTCTATCGTCTTCAGCCTCAGGGAGGTTTGCATAAAACTCCCTAACAACATGAATAACTACAACAAAAGAGAAACAACAGAATCGTTCCCATTGTCGGCAAACAATCAGATCTTCCACGGCTCCACCTAGATTCTTAAAACAACTCTCCTGAATCAGTTTTGGTGACTGTAATGCATCATTGTACCGATCCTGAGCCTTCAAACTAACAAACTTGCCCGAATCGAAAGGGCTTTTTCCTTTACTCCTCTTCATTCTTGTTATCATTCTACAAATTTTATAAATTCCAAAAATAACTTCAAAAATCAAGTTTAAAGTACTAAACTAAACTTCCAAAAGCACAAACTACACTTCCTATGCAGCACAAACTACACTTCCTATGCAGCACAAACTACACTTCCTATGCAATTTCCATAGATTTTTTCTCATTTTTCACCATGAATAGTGAATTTCCAAATTTCTCCAAATGTACTCAAAATACATGGTGAAAATCCAAAAATTTTGCATAGAAGTAAAGCTCTTTCCTCAAGAAAATTGAATCTAGCAAATTTTTTCTTGATTCCACCAAGAAATATCCACTTAAAAGTGTGTCCTAGCCTTCCAAAATCGCGAACTTGAGAGGAAGAAGACGGCGAGAGGGTGAAAAATGGCATTTTTTAGTGAAACTTTCACTTTTAACTGTTCGCGAACCGATTTTCTTGAACCGGTGCTTAAGAGCGGGTCAGTGGCGCTTAGGCGCCTGCCTCTCAGGTTAGCTCGCGCTTAAGTGCGAGATGTGGTGCTTAGGCGCCAATGCACGATTTTTAAGATTTTTAAATTTAAGTAAAATGCACTATTTTGCCTAAGTATACCACCTCTAAATGGTCTCACAACACTTAAATGATTATTTTCAATTTCCTATAACTCCCATCTTTCTCAAAATTCTCCCATATAACTATTTCAATTCTAGGTTAAAAATAACAAAAATTTTTGCACCAACAAACTTATATTAATTCACAAATGAGTACAAATACATTTAACACTTAATTCTCACTCTAAGGAGTTTGGATGAGAAAATTTCCTAAATACAAACACTTAACAATCATTTCACAATTAAACACATAAGTAACACAAACACTAAAAACACGACTTAAACACTACACACTTAAGAACAACGACTTCTAACACATAAATTCTAACATATAACTTAATTCCATTCTTCATTCGTCGGAACAAATTCCTGTCTTTCATTAGTTTCTCCAGGAATATAGAGTTGATAAAACGGACGGTGGTGACGAGCTCTGATACTATCTTCTTCAATCCACTTCTGCTTAATGAGCATCGCCTTATCCGCTTCCTCTATATAACTAGTGTGGCTAAATTGCATCTTCAATTGTCATCCAATATGCTCTAGATGTGCATGAAACTCAAGTACCTTGGTCTCTAGTAAAGTCATGGTTGTGCATGAATCTCCAATACCTTAGTCTCCAGTACAGACATGGAATTTTCAATTTTGTTGATTTTCTCTGATATCCCTTCAATACTAACGGCTAAGAAACTGTTATACATCTCTTGTGCACTTTGACTTATGAACCTCTTCCTCATGGTTTCTTCCTTCTTCTTCAAGTTCATCTCCCATGAAGACATTTTCTCTAAATTTATCTTTCACTTAGACTGTTGGGGCTAAAAATGATCTAGGGTGAAATTCCTTCACAAAACCCTTCTATTTTTAAGCCTAAATCCTACTAATAACTTCTAGGCACTTCTAGGAACTGCCTTGGCATGTTTTTACAAACTAATTGGTGGTTAAACCTTCTAAAATATTAATTTCACACATGTGTTTAAACTATCGCGCTTAAGCGTCGAAACTTGGCTCTTAAGCTCTAGTGCATATTTTTGCATTAGTCAACTTAACGCCAAATTCTCATTCTAACATATTTAGGTCACTAAATAAAGTCTTAAAATCAGTACTAACACATAATAGTCTAAAAAATACTACCCTAATTTTCTTAATCACACACAAAAGAACAATCAAAACAAAAACACATTGATAATTATGGGTTGCCTCCCACAAAGCTCTTGGTTTTACGTCGTCAACCCAAAGTAACCAGTGCTTCTTCTGGTTGACCGAACATCATTCCATCATTTAATTTATATTGATCCCCTAAAACGTAAGGTTTTAGTCTATGATCATTCACTTTAAATATTTTCTCAAACTTAGGATCTTTAATATCCACAGCTCCATAAGGATAAACTTTTATCACAACAAATGGGCCCATCCACCTGGACTTAAGTTTGTCTGGAAATAATCTTAAACTTGCATTATATAGCAAAACATGTTGTTCTGGCTGAAAATTTTTAATAAGAATCCTTCGATCATCCTACATCATAATCTTTTCTTTTTAAATTTTAGCACTCTCATAAGATTCATTCCTTATTTCTTCAAGCTCATTTAATTGTAATAA
>JXCR01131202.1:0-25695 GCA_002079205.1 Phalaenopsis hybrid cultivar | reverse complement strand
AATCAGGCCGCCTTGTCCTGGAGAACTATTCACTTCTCTCCGTTCGGCCGCCCTGGTCCGACGAGCTTTTCACTTCGCTCCGTCCAGCCGCCTCGGCCCGGCGTGCTTTTCACTTCGCTCCGTCCGGCCGCCACGGCCCAACGAGCTTTTCACTTTGGTCTGGTTGGCATGACGCTCTATTTCTACTGGATGCCTTGACCTGGTTGACCAATTAATAGCATCACTGCATCCTACATATGTGTTGAAATTTTTTTTGCATATTGTAGTGCATATGTATGGTCACATCACTGCATCCTGCCTTGCATTTGTTTGTATGCATGATTTTGGTCATATACTTAAGTTGCAAATTCTCGTCGGGGCTCTACCGTCACGGCATGCCCACTCTTTACAGGTCACTTCCTTATTGGCATACCACCTAAGGCTGCTGCCCCCATGACATGTCCATCCTCTTCGAGCCACTGCCGCCCTGACATGCCCATTCTGTCAGGTTGCTGCTATCACGACATGCCCATCCTCTTTGAGTCACTGCCACTATGGTATGCCAACCTTCCTTTGAGTCCCTGGTCCATGGTATACTCATCACTTGTGTTTTGACCAATCATTTGCATTTGCATGTTCATATAGATAGCGAGCCAGACCCGTTAGGAGAGTGAATTCTGTGTTGGTCGCGATGCCTTAACGAGTATTGCTTGTCGGGTCGATCCCGTTGAGCAATGCGAATTAAGTCATCGGGATCGACACAAGTATGATTGTGCTAAGGATTTATTGGATCTAACTTGTGTCACCTCTGTTCGTGACACCCTTTATATCTTTGGGATCTTTAGGAGGGGGCAGGCTTTACGACCCCGTCAAAGTCATACCAAGCTCAGACTCACCCCACACTTAGATGCTAGGTTGATGCACTTGTCGTTAGATGGTGTGCTAGGCTAGGGTTTAGGATGCTAGGTAGTATTTTTGACACTCCTGGCTATTGTTGTGTGTTGTGTTGTCTTGCGCTAGCCATGTGCCACTTTCTCTCCTTTTTCGGTGTGCTTGCATGCTTCTTGTGTGTGCTAGTATATTAGGACGATCTTCTGCAGGTGCCGTGACTATTTATACACACTCACATAGGTGCTATTATTGGGGAGCATGTAATGATTTCTAATACTTTTCTTGCGGGTGCTCTTTAGCTCCCTCAATTATATGGCACGACTTGTTTTAAGCAGGCCGAGTCTTTATTTTCTATTTCAAATGTATTTAATAGAGTTCTAGGAGAGTCTGTATTGGAAATAAGATACGGGCATGAGAATCGAGGCGAATGGCGTCCGAACCATGTGAACGGGACCAGGAGCAGCAACTCATGTCCCGTACCTTAAGTCCGAATTTTACATTTGTCTATAGACTTAGGATCGGGCATGTATATGCGGAGTCCGGCCGCTTTTACTGCTTTTCCTGGATTATGTGGCCGGTCCAGCGGCATTTGGCCTTTTTTTTATATATTCTTTTGGGATGCTTTTCTTTTTTTCTCTTCTCGTGTGCCTTTGCATGTTGGAGTGTTTTATATTGTTTCTTTCTGCGTATCTGGACCTCACGTTCTAATTCTTTCTACCTAAAAATCCCAATAATAAAAATTAAGATAATCAATTTTTTTAGGGTTAAAACTTTCAAGCTTTTCTTAAATAAATTTTTACCTTTTACGTGGCCTTGGGACCGGTTTTAAAAATGGTTTGCATGCATAGCTATAACCCAATCATATTTAATAGGGCCTCCATGCTTAGGAATGTGCTAGATAATTGCATCATATTTGCATGTCCCGAGGAGTGACCCCCATGCTTTTCCAATCCGACTGGCCCAGCATAATCTCATTTAGGTGGTTGTCTAGCACCCTTAAGGTGTTAGGAGGCACCTCGATCCAGACGGGATATAAGTCCTTTTGTTTGAGTGTTTTCCAGCTTTGTAGCTGAACGTCCATTTTCCTTCTTTCTTGAGGCTTCTTTGCCACTTCGGTAGGTATAAGTCCCACCACTCAGAACTCTAGCTTCTAGTGATAGGATAGAGTTTCCTTCCTTCAACCTTAGGGCTACCGAGGTCCCCACGGATGACGCGATTCACGGATCATCGACGGGGGATCTTTAGTTGTGTTGGGTCGACTACCTTCACTACCAGGTAGACTTAAGGTCCTAGTGGCTTGGGATGACGGGTCTGTGATACCCCAACCTAGCTACCTCTACCTCTTAGGACTACTTCTCCCCACCTTTGACTACCCTTGTTGAGCCTTCTCTCCTCTTTTGACTTCGTTGATATCATTTTGACGACCCGATGCTGATAAGCTGCCACTCGTTTGAGATACGATGATTTGTCCTCTGCTCTTACGACCCGGATGTGTTGTGATGTATCGGGATACCCTTGTCAAGTGATTTATGATTATTTTGTAGGTATCGTGTGCTGAGGAGCCGCTATCCATTTGGATGGGGGAGATTTACTCTCTGTCTGATGGCTTTGCATGAGCTCAAAGCATTAGGACTGTTCCATACGAAATAATCACCTTTTGATAAGCTATGCCCCAGAATCATGATAATAAAGCGAAACTCCTTTCATCGAGAGTCTTCTTGGGTATTCCTCAAGATGTAATTTACTAGTAGGAATACGTTCTTCTGGGAAACTTTTGACCCCAGAACAAAAAAAGTTCTTTTTGGTTCTCTGATTACGGGTGGCTTATTTAGAGATTATGCTCGTGGATGTTGTTCTTTTTTGGGTATTTTGATTCAGTTTTTTTTTTATGTATACTCTCGACCCATCATACGAGGATTACCCCTATATAAGCCTTTTGTCTCTATTCTTTTTTGATTTGTTTGTATATTTGTTGTCGTACGTTATTTTGCTATTTGATTCCTCTCCTCTTTGAGTCATTCATTTGATTCAGGAGAGAGACTTATTTGAATAAAAAAATTACATGATGGTACATAAATAGACAAGCTGGCGACTCCGAGATCTAAAAAGAATTGAGAAAAACAATCTGGCGACTCCGCTGGGGAGAGTTTCTCTCTCCATGTTAGGAGTTCTGCTTTTGTTCTGGGGTTATAGTCTCTCTCTCTCTCTCTCTCTATATGGGAGTTTTGTTTGCATTTTCATGACGTGGGTTCTTTCCTTGAGTCATTAGTTGAGCCTGTAATGAGACCTTGTTTTCAGTCCATACGTCAGTTGCTAGGGGTAGCAACTCGACGTATTCTGTCACGTCTTCTGACCCTCAGCACGTTGAATCGCTGCATATTCGGACGTGTCTGTGTCGTTGTATTGTTTTCTGATTGTTTTGTCTTGACTTTTTCTTTTTTTGCTTATCGTTACCTCGTTTTGCTTGACAGACATGACGAGCGAGAGAGTTGTTACGATTGCTACTACTGGAGGAAATTATGTCTTCTTCTCCCCCAGTATTTTGGGTGCTCGCGAGGGAACCATAACCTTCAGTTCTTTCGAGCACCCTGTTCAGATTACCTTGGGTAATCCTAAGCCTTCTGAGGCTGTTGCTTTGTGTCCTCCCCCTAAAAAGGCGAGTCGAGCACATGGAGCTACTCCTACTGAGGTAGCTTGTGTCGAGCCTTCCCCTTCTGCAAAGAAGAGGCCCGCGCCCGATGGCAATGCACCACAAGGCCCGTCAGTCTTCTTCAGGCTGTAGGTCGTCCCTCTGTATTTTCACAGATTTCTCTACCTTCCCCAGGTCAGTCTTCTAGCAGCACTGCTGCTGCCGTTGTTTTCCCTGTTGCGGTCCCAAAACTTGTTGTCCCGGCTCCCTCTGAGGTTGATCCTGCCCCCAAGTTGGGCAGGAAGGCCCGGAGAAACCGAAATAGGCTCCTTAGGGCTCAGCAACAGATTTCTACTCCTACTATTGCGGTTTCGGTTCAGGAGGAGCCTTCAACTCCCTTGGATAGGAACCCCTTCTCTATACTTTCTGGCTGTGAGGACTACATCCCCACCAGGATTGCTAGGAGGGCTCACCCTCCTCGTGTTGGTGCAGGTTGCCTCAGGCCTGTTGTTCAAATCAACAAGGCTACCACAAGTCTTTTGTCTAAGAAAATTGTGAAGGTTATTTCCTCTTTAGAGAGAAAGGGGCATGTTTCCGAGAGGAAGCTCTTAGCCCAGATTTCTAAGACATCTGAGCGGGTTTTGGGAGAGCTTCTTCATTTCCCCCACCCTCGAGATCATCGCAGTAGGAGGAGGACTTCAGTCTGTCTGTCCACTACTCGTCAAGAGGGGTTTTCTTCATTTGCAAATGGGGTTGGGCCCATTAGGGTGTCGTTAAAAACCCCCCAACATGGCGTTGAATCCCAATGCTTCAGAGTTTGTGCCAGTTGTCAGGTTCACTGTCATAGCGGCTCAGCCCTCATTTGATGTATTTGCCAAAACTGATAAAAAGAAAAATATTGTTGCTTATGTTTCTTCCTCTTGTTTGGCTAGAAGTGATGCAAGCACTTCTTTTGTGAATGGTGAGAGTTCTGGGGCACGTCCCCAAGGTCACTCCCACTACTTATACCAAAATAAGTATCTACGGGAGGGATACCGTCCCAACCAAGCTAAGAGGCAATGGGTTCGGAAGCCACCCACCTCCTCTCTTGTTGAGGCTCCAACTCTAGTGTTGGAGGCCGTTGAGTCAGTCCCGAAAAAGATCATTCTCTTAGATAATCATACCTTGGAGCCACCACCGGTTGACTCCGGAATGGAGCCCAATTTTCATAATAATGATGGCTTATCTAATTATTATGCTCTTACCCCAAGCGATGATTCACCCGAGGGCCTCTCGGATGTTCGAGAGGATTTTGTCGATGAAGATGACCTCCTTGATGAAGAGCTTCATGATTTTGAGATGTCCACCGGCTGGGTGATGACCGTGACCACTTGAGCCCAAAGCTCGAATGTCGAGGGCACACCCTTGATCCCGTCGAGGATGGCCAACATGAGGCTATTAAAGTCCATGGCGGCCCCGCAGATGATCGAGAGGATCAAAGCAAGGATGAGTTGATCGCCCACTTGTAGGCCCAACTCTCCCTTCTTGCTGCCCAGATAGTAGCGTTGCAAAATGAAAGGGCGGGGTACAATGTTGTTTTACTCCCCACTCCGGGCGAGGCGCACCCCACTGTTCCTTCTGTACCCGTGGCACCTTCTCTCCATGGTTAGGTTGTTTCTTCTGATGTTGTTCAGCATGAGCACGTCTCTTCGGACTCACACCTACAGTCCTTAGTTGATGCCAAGGTCAAGGCTGCATTGGCAGCTCAACAAGGTGAGACCTTTTTGCGGAAAGGTAGAACATATCCCCAGGCGTATGAATATATTTCGTACCCTCCGGGGTTTATCCCCCCTCGCTTCAAAAGGTTTGAGGGCTTTGGCAATCCTCGCCAACACATAGCCCAATTCAGAACACTTTGTTGCAATGTTGGCAATAACGATGCACTTTTGCTTCGACTTTTTGTAACCAGTTTAGCGAAGTTCACTTCTGAATGGTATAATGATCTGCCTAATGGCTCATTCAAGACCTTCGCTGAACTGGAAGATGCATTTGTGAAACACTTTGCAGGAGCACACCACCAAATCAATTTAAATGATTTATTATTAGCCCAACAAAGATCTTCCGAGCCTTTGTTGGAATTTGTTATTTGATGACGCAACTTGAGTTTGCAGTACAAGCCCCAGTTGCAAGAACAACATGCGGTCACGTTCCTCTTGGTAAAAATAAAAGGCCCTATTTCCGTCTTGTTGAAGATGAGTACGATTAAAACCTTTGAAAATTTGATCGAGAAAGTGGCTAGTCTAAAAGATATAGCGGATGCCTTGGCCATTAGGGATACCGAGAAGGCCAAGAGCAAAAAGCCCATCATGGGACCTCTAAGAAAGAAGGAGGAGAGCTTTGCTCTTTCGACATTTATAGGAAACAAAGGAAGCCTGTCATGTCTGCCAATCAAGTTCGCCCACCTCCTCTAAAGTGGAAATCCCAGTCTCTTGAGTAGAGGAAAACCAAGGCATATTCTTTTAGAAGTGATTGCCTAAAGAAGATGCTCAAGAACTTACTTAAGCAAGGGATGCAACTCCCACCTCCAAAAAGACCCCACGAGATGGAGAAGACAGATGAGCCCGACTATTGTCCATATCATAGGCATCTGGGGCATGACTTTGAAGAATGTTATCCTTTTAAAGATTGGCTTGAGGCTCGCTATAAAGCTGGAAAAATCGAGATACCTGATCAATACCTAGAGAAGCCCCATGGGAAGGGTTCTGTGAAGATGGTAACGACTGGTCTGATTTCCCACTTTTCTTTTGATGCTTCTTCTTTTACTAGTAATTCAAAAGTGAATTTTAGTGCTTCTTCTAACACATTTTACAATGATGAAGCAATAAAGGAAGAACGTTCTGATTATGTCTCTATGTTTCATGTTTTTTTGCTTGATGCTCATGACATTAGTGACTATGGTGATGATGATGAAGGAGATGAGCAATACCCATTATTGCCTTCCTCGAGTGGTACATGCCACATCTATGATGATCTGAGTGATGCATCTGCTGATATATGTGAGATCTTTGGTCTTGAAGGCTTCTATGACGAGCCTTCTGCTGAATGTTCCGCTAAAGTCGAACCCACTGGGTCCTGTAGTGAGAAGGTTTAGGAAGTCCACCTCAGAAGTGGCAAACTTCTACCTCCTAGAATGTCTTTACCCAATTCTAAGGAGAAATGGAAAGGTATCATCACTCAAGAGGTGGATGACCACCCCGAAGTCCCGAATGAAGGGGCTAAAGAGCCTTCTAAGATTGTGGACTATAATGTGTTGGCGCACCTCAAGAGATTGCAAGACACTTTGAGTATCTATGACACACTTCTCCTTTCTTCCGAGTTGGGAGAAACTTTGATTAGAGCTCTACGTGAGCCGGAGGTCTTCCATGCACATTACGCGGAAGAGAGGATGAAGGAGGCGGCTATGCCGCCGAGCGTGGTCGACGTTACCTTCACTGAGGAGGACTTACTTTTGGGCACCACAGACCATAACCGTCCCCTATATATGACGGCAGGAATCTACGAAACTCCTTTAAATCGTATCTTAATCGACCCCAACGCTTCAGTGAATATTATAAGCGTTCGAACTCTCGAGTTGTTATCTTTGAGCACGAGGAGATTATGCTCCGACAAGATTATGCTCAATGGTTTTAATGAGAAGGGTCAAAAGACCCTTGGCTCCATCACTCTACCTCTCCAATTTGGAGACTTCAAGAGTGAAGCTAAATTTCATGTGATTTATGGAGATACTTCTTACCATGCTCTGCTTGGACGCCCATGGATCCATGAGTATGGGATGGTAACATCCACCCTCCACCAATGCATCAAGTATATGCGTGGAGGGGAAGAGTTTTCCATCTCTGGAGATGTTCATCCATTCTCCATTAACGAGGTGGGAGTCTATGATGATGCAGAGTACTATGCACCACCTAAGGCATCTATCCCAGTCTCGATTTTGTCGTCATGTCCACGGGCCCCTCCCTTTCCTAGTTCTCTCCTGGTTAAATGTAAGGAGGTAAAGGAGCAGGACAAAAGACGTCCTTTTCCTATACCTTCAAATCGTGGGCTTATGCTCCCCATCTTGCCTGCAAAAAAGATGAAGATAGAAGCTATATCAGATTCTTAGTCCAAACCAGATGAAGCGCTACCGGTGAGCAGCTTGGGTCGGGAGGACGTTGAAGAGGAGATACTTTTGCTACCCTCGACAAGCATGGTCCCTCGTTTAACCAAACTTTCTTTGACAAACGAGGTACTGACTATCAATCCTATACCGCGAGGTCATCACAAAGAGCTGACAACTATGCATGCCTCTACCGTTGAAGAGTTAAAGACCTTCTATATACCTCCTAGACTTAAATCTAAAGAGAAAGGCATTTTGTTTTATAAAGTCATTCCTCATGCATTAAACACTGATGTGATGCTTTTAAATAATATCAATGAAGAAGTGGAGGATATTCCTCTTTCTTATTATTGCTCGTCTTGTTTATAAAATGCTTGATGTTGGTCTGTTGCCCGAGAGATGGTCTGGTCACCAAGCCAAGTTATGTAAGGCCATGTGGCAGTATAGACCCCCAGAGGAAAGGTTCAGATTAGACTATGTCAAAAAGCTTGATAAAGGCGGACTCCATAGAGTATCATGTACAATGATTTCTACGCATGAAGACATTGAGACCCTCACCTCTGCTAGTGAGGAGATCAAAGTTAGAGATGCCCCTCCCGAGCTTGAGGATGGCGTCTCTTTGACAGTCGACGAATTGGTTGAGGTCAACCTTGGTACGGTTCACGATCCTCGTTTGACTTATATTAGCAAACTCTTATCGGAATCTATGGCTGTTAAGATTATATCAATTCTAAAAGATTTTCGCGATTGTCTAACATGGAGCTATGTCGAGATGCCCGGACTAGCTCTATATGTGGCCATGCACCATTTGGCAATCGACCCAAGTAATTTTCCTATGAAACAAACGCCACGGAGGATGCAGACAGAAATAGAACAAAAGATCATTGAACAGACCAAAAAGCTCATCGAGGCTAGCTTTATTAAAGAGGTTCCCTACCCCACGTGGCTTGCAAATATCGTACCCGTTAGAAAGAAGAACGGGTAGATACGAGTTTGCATCGACTTTCGGGATCTGAATAAGGCTTGCCCAAAAGATGATTTTCCCTTACCTATTCCGGAGCTCATGATCGATGTCGCTTCCTCTCATGCAATGTTTTCCTTCATGGATGGTTTGTCCGACTACAATCAAATTTGGATGGCCCCAAATGAAGAACAACATACAACGTTTCGAACTCCGATCGACATATTTTGCTATAAAGTCATGCCTTTTGGATTAAAGAATGTTGGGGCGACTTATCAGCGCGCTATGACACATATCTTTGACGACTTGCTACATCAACAGGTAGAGTGTTACATCAATGATGTAGTGATTAAGAGTCATTATGAAGATGATCATCTTTTAGACCTGAGGACCGTCTTTGAATGCCTTAGGAAATATGACATGAAGATGAACCCGTTGAAGTGCGCCTTTGGCGTATCCTCCGAAAAGTTTCTAGGTTTCATTGTCCATCATAGAGGCATTGAAATTGATCCCATCAAAATTAAATCCATCACTAATATGGAACCTCCTAAAAGTTTGATGCAGTTGCGTTCACTGCAAGGGAAGCTTGCTTATATTAGAAGATTCATTTCAAACCTTTCTGGTTGATGTCAGTCTTTTTCTGCATTGACTAAGAAAGATGTTCCTTTTCACTGGGATGAAGCATGTTGGCATACTTTTGAAGATATCAAGCGCTACTAACTGAATCCTCAGGTGTTAGCAGCACCGGTCCAAGGTAGACCCCTCATTCTCTATATTGTCACTCTTGACGAGTCGATAGGAGCTTTATTAGCTCAAAATAAGGAAGAGGGGAAAGAAAATGCTCTATATTACCTTAGTCAGCTTTTCATACCCGCTGAGATGAGATACCCTCTGATTGAAAAGCATTGCTTGGCATTGGTATTCTCAGTCTAGAAGTTAAGGCATTATATTCTCTCACATCATGTTGATTTGATCTCAAGGGTAAACCCCTTGCAATATTTAATAACGCGTCCCACCTTAGCTAGACGGTTGGCTAGATGGGCTATGATATTATCCCAATTTGAAATTTTTTATGTCCCTCGACGAGTTGTTAAGAGACAAGTGTTAGCTGATTTTTTAGCGGCTCACCCGATCCCGGCAGATTCGCCTCTTAATGACGATTTTCCCGATGAGCATCTATTGGCCTTTCATACCCTTCAATGGGAAATGTACTTTGATGGGGCCTCTTCCTTAAAAGGACCACCGGGATCTCTCCCAAAGGTACAATCAGGAATTGATTTTCGTATCGCCCGATGGTGGCATTCAGAGTTGGCTATCCAGATGGGCATCACAAGAATCAAAATCTATGGTGATTCTCAACTCATTATAAGCCAACTTTTAGGAACCTACCGGGTCCTCAAGCCTGAGCTCTTAGCCTATCATGAGAAGGCAATGACAATGTTGAAGCTCATTATCGAGGTCACTCTTATTAAGATACCTTGATCCCTTAATGGAAAAGCTGATGCTCTTGCTAAATTGGCTAAAGAGCTATTGAGTCCTGATGAAAACCCCATGACAGTCATGATCCGAGAAAGAAGGATCCTGTCATCGACGCGTTCCAGCTCTTCGAGTGATGCGCCCCCAAATATCGATGGCGTCATCTTGATTGTTTCTAATGAAGTGTCTAATGACTGTCGTCAAGCCATCATCACGTATTTACTGAAGGGAATTCTCCCCGATAACCGTTCCCTTGCCTCTCAGATTCAGAAGAGGGCGCGCTCATTTACCATTATTAACGATACTTTGTATCGACGCTCTTTTGAGCAGATGTGGTTACGATGTGTAGGGAGTGATGAGGCCCAAAAGGTCATGTCTGAAGTCCATGAGGGCATTTGTGGGTCTCATCAGTCGGGTCCTAAGATGAAAATGAAGATCAAACGTCTCGGTTACTACTGGCTTAAGATGACCCTTGATTGTATTGAATATGCCAAGAGATGTCATCTGTGTCAGGTGTTTAGTCCTGTGCTTCACCAACCACCGAGTGTATTACATTCGACAGTTGCATCATGGCCTTTCGAAGCCTGGGGCACTGATATTTCGGGGCTTATTGACCCACCATCCTCTCGAGGACATCGATTTATTCTTGCAGCCACTGATTATTTCTCTAAGTAGGCGGAAGCTATCCCCTTAAGAGAAGTAAAAGCAGATAATATGTGGCATTTCCTTAAAAATAATATCGTTTATAGATTTGGTGTGCCACTCCGTATCATTTCCGACAACGNATTCTTGCAGCCACTGATTATTTCTCTAAGTAGGCGGAAGCTATCCCCTTAAGAGAAGTAAAAGCAGATAATGTGTGGCATTTCCTTAAAAATAATATCGTTTATAGATTTGTTGTTCCACGCTGTATCATTTCCGACAACGGGTTGGCTTTCAAAAACACCAAGATAAATAGATTTGCTCGACGTCATCACATTGATTGGCGATATTCGACGATCTACTACCCGAGAGCGAATGGCTTGGCTGAGGCTTTTAATAAAACCTTAGTTAGCCATATTAAGAAAATTCTCCATGCCAACAAGAAAGAATGGCACGCGAAGCTCTCGGAGGCCTTATGGGCATATCGTACGACATACCGTACACCCACTGGTTCTACTCCATATGCATTGACCTTTGGGTCCGAAGCAGTCCTTCCTCTAGAAGTTGAGCTGCCTTCATTGCGTATCGCTATAAACAACAGTGTCAAAAACAAAGAAAATACCCGACTTAGGTTGGAAGAGCTTGATAGCTTGGAGGGGCAGCGATTACAAGCCCAACAGAGCCTCGAGCTATACCGTGCACGCATGGCCAGAGCCCACGACAAGTTCATGAGGCCCCGTACCTTCATAGTTAGAAACTTAGTACTGGTTTTACGTCGCACAATTTTATCTCACCGTCGAAGCCACGAGAAATTTGAGCCCACATAGGAAGGACCGTTTGTGATCGAGAAGGTCTACGAGGGAGGAGCCTATATGCTTGTTGACGCTGATGGATCTCACCACATGCCCCCCATCAATGGGCGGTATTTGAAGAGGTACTATGCTTAGGCTCGTTCTTTATCGGATGTATTTTTGTGTTATAGATTGTTGTTTAAAGGTTTATGTACTCTGTAATTCAGTTATTGGGCAGTAAAGTTAAGTTTATCACACGACGTCTTGGTTGAACTACTTTTGATGATTTCCTTATGAGTACTGAAGGATTATGTTGCGTAGTTTGTGATAGCATGTGAGGCGTAAGAGAGGACTTGTGCATCTCTTAAAACTGAATGCTCAATTGTCAAACAGGCAATGTGGAAGTCCTATGGGCGGCTTATACCTGGCGCAATCAGTAATCGGTATAAGGGAAGCCATGCACTTCTCTTAATCTTCCTCCTCTGTTCCACTCCTCGAGCTGATCTGAACGAGTGTGTCCCACCCATCGCAAATAAGGGTGGTGAATGTGTTCATCCCGCTTGTCATGAGTGGATGGGAGAGATACCCTCTTTTTAGAGGATTTGAGCTTAGCCCTATGGCCGAGCATCTCTTGGTTAGCACATCTTACTTAGCTACCATCAAAATATCTCGATGAAGATAGTCAATTCGATTGATATTTACCTTATGCAGGAAAAGCATGCCTTTTCCTAACATTATTTTTCGGTAACCCATTTCATATAGGATCCGTGTCGAGCATTTATCATCCATCATGGGCGGTTGTGAAAATTAGGCTCATCCCATTCATATCACGTGAGTGCGATATTTTCCCTTTTTGGAATATTTTGAGTTTAGCCCGAGGCTAAACACCACTTCGTTGGTACATTTCATTTTGCTCAAACTCTCTTAGATGTCTTGATCGACTAAGCTAGGATTGGATCAATACCTTCTTTATGCGAGGAAGTGACGCTTCTTTCCTCAATACCTCTATTAAATTCAACAACCGCGTGGGTCTGAATTAGAGTTTCTCACTCACCTTAGATGAGTGTAGTTTCTTCTCCCCCCTTGAGGGATGCTACTAAATTGGCTTGAGGGTTGCATACGCTTACGGTTGGAGTGATATATCTAAACCAACCGTCCTTCGACGCTATAATAATTCCCTGGTAGAATTTTCTCTACCATAATTCCAAGCAGCGGTGTCATATATAGGGTTGGTATGTCATAATCACCTACCCTCTTGGGTATCCTTGACTCTCTCAATTTTTTTTGTTGCCCTATGAGAGCTACGTGTTGAATAAGTTTTATCACCAATTCATATTTTATCGGAACGCTCTGATATTCGAAGTTGCTTTGATGCATTATAGGGTTACCTTGATCGGAGGAGATCAGCATCCTTTAAGAGGAGCACCTCCTCCTTATCAGGTCACGTCATGTGTCCGACATTTACTTTGAGTATGATACCTAAGGTTGTTATGCCGCATGGTTGCTCATTTGATGTTTTTCCAGGAAACATACATCCTACGCTATTTGATATGATCGGTCATGATATATACCTCCTGTGTCATTTGAGATATCATGGTAGGACACATACTTCCAACTTTATTTGATGCAGTCAGGATACATATCTCCTAGACTCTTTCGATCGGGATACATACCTCCCTGATCATTTGATGTTCCTCTTAATAGAACTATTGCCTCCACTTAGGCGGCCTTTGATGATAAGATCTCATTTTGAGGGACGTCAGCTTGTTGTAGCCATTTGGCTTTGAAGTCTCTCGAATCATACAACTTTTTCTGCTAGTTCTTTCATGAGAGAATTTATTAGGTTTTTAGCTATTATATCATATGTTTCTCGAGCCATACGACACTGTAGTCGGCTCTGTTATGAGAACACCTTGAATTTTGACATCTTCGGCTTTGTATAGCCCTATGTTCAATGTTACTCAAGCCCTACGGTATGGTAGTCGGCTCAGTAGGAGTACATCTTGTTTTAGACACTTTCAGCTTTTTAGTCATGGTCCTCGAGCCATACGACCTTATCCTTGGCTCTATTACGAGGACGTCTCGTCTTTTGACATCTTTGGCCCCGTAGCCATTTAATACGACATCTCTCGGGCAATATGACGTTCTACTCAACTCTTATGAGAATATATGGTCGTGTCCGGCTCTGTAACATTTCGATACTTCTCAGACCATATGCCCTTTTGGGTCGGTTCCTTTGCGCGAGAGTATCTTGTCATTAGATTGTCCTAGTCGCATGCTATTTAAGTTGAGTGTCTCTAGAACCGTACGACTTTATAATCGAGTTGATGACGAGAGCACCTCAACTGGCTGGCCAGATGCCACCTCGTTCATAATCTTTAGTGTTTTATAGCCATCTGTCGATGGTGATGAGTGTTTCTACTCCGTGGGAGCTGATCCGACTCGTAATCGGGATCCTATTGAGAGAACATAATAGGAGACTTGAGGTCACACGAGATGATCGAGCCTCCTCCCACTTTTGTTATTACGACTTACATCGGGCAAATTTTTGGGTTTCCCCACCTCTATCCATTCGAATGTGGTCAGATAGAGAGCGGTTACCTATAGGGGCGACCTCTAAGCCAAATGCCCATATGCAAGAGAAGAGAGACCTGTGGTCACATGAGATGATCAGGCCTTTTCAACTTTCCATACTAATGAGTCACTGGAACAGTTGCCACTTCAACTGGGACTTCTAGGTCTTTATGACCACCTGGATTGTCGTGGTGGGTGCCACCCTCCGGGAGAACCAACTAGTCAGTTCTTCGCGTGAGAGCACAACAAGAGACCTTGGTCACACGAGATGATCGGGCCTTCTCGGTCAGCCAGACTATTGAGACACTAGTCGATCGCCACCTCTGATTAGGAGTTCCGTGCGTTATAGCCATCTGATTAAAGTGATGGGTGCTTTTTTTAAAGGGATCAGCTAAACTCGCAATCGGGGTTCCTTTTAGGAGAAACATAACATAAGACTTGGTCACACAAGATGATTGAGCCTTCTCCCCAACCGTTACGAATGAGGTCAGGTGCGGGGTTTCATCAATTTTGTCATTTCGAAAGATAAGTCAGACAGATCGATCGGCTGTTTCGAGTGAGGTCAGGCAGCTTTTTCGCAGTCATACCATATCCAGTTTATCTGGCATGGCTGAGCTTTTTGGTGGACAGTTGGCTTTGACTATTTACCACCACCCTAGCCATACCCTGTCTAGTTTATCTAGCCTGGTTGGGTTCCTTTGTGGTTTGTCGGTTCCAACTGGCTAGCCACACCCTTAACCATACCCTGTCCAGTTCTTTNAATATCTTTTTTGGCACTAAAATGATTTTTAATGATCAAAATATAACTCAAAAAATTATGAAAACTTATTTTGGAGTTTTCTGTGATCAGGGAAATTTTATAAAAATAAAGTGTGATTTAAAATAAAAACTTCATTTTTAAGTCTATTTTAAATATTTAAATAATTAAAAATTCATTAAAATCACAAAAATAATAAAATTCATGGAAATGTTCTAAATTGTTTTATAAGCACTTAGAAACAATTAAAATATTTTTCTTGATTTTCTAAATAAAGATATTATATTTTGAAGCTTAAAATAAATTTTAAAGGTTAAAAAATGGATTTCCACTAAAATAATTCCAATAAATAAAAAAAAAACTTAAAATATATAAAATTTACTTCTTTGGATTCTCTGACCTCAAGGAGATTTTTCAAAAATGCAAAAATTAACTTTCCCCATTTTAAATATTTTATGTTTAATAAATACCTCAAAATTTAAAATAATTCTAATAATTCAAATAAAACATAAAAAATCAAGAAATTTTGTCCAAATGGCTCTCTAGTCTAGGTCTACCTCCAGTGAAAATTTCAAGTGATTAGGCTTCACTTTGGTTATGTTAGCAAATTTTCTTTGAAAAATCCCATTTTTGCATGAAAATAATTATACAAATTAAATTAAATTTTGAAACATTACATTTTTTCCTCTGATGTCTTAATTGACCCATGAATGAGGTAGGATAAAATTTTTAAAGTCATTTGATTTGAATTTATCAAATTATGAAGTGTTAGAGCCTTAGGGGCAGAAGTGTAATTTTAGGAATTTGACCTTAATTAACATTTAGACTTAATTCAAGGAGAGAAATGGGCAACCTCTGATCTTAATTAACTTGTCTGGAGTCATCCTCTACATCGAGTCAATCCTCTTCTAATTTACTAGTAACAACCATGCAAAATTCTGAATCATCGGCTGTGTTGGCATCATTTTTTTTTATGTCACATGTGTGGGATGTCCACCTGAGAGTATCGGGGTAACATTTCATGTAAATAAGTCACCCGTAGCTCGAGACATCCGTTTGAGACCCACCGACACGTGTTGAGGGGCACGTAGTTGGGGTCGTTTAACTAGACTTTGTTTTTCTCTTAGGCGAAGGCCGGTTGACATTTTGTTTNTCTTTTGGCCTGGTTGAGGTTTATTTTTGGGATGTCACCTCGACTACTAAGAGAAAATTTCTTTTGAGGATGCTGCCAACAACTGCACTGTGTCTCAGTGGCGCAGCACACTTGTTGGGGGTCATTTGTTGGCATCATTTTTTTTATGTCACATGTGTGGGATGTCCACCTCATCGTATCGGGGTAACATTTCGTGTAAATAAGTCACCCATAGCTCGAGACATCCGTTCGAGACCCACCGACACGTGTTGAGGGGCACATAGTTGGGGTCGTTTAACTAGACTTTGTCTTTCTCTTAGGCGAAGGTCGGTCGGCATTTTGTTCATCGAACGACTCTAATCGAGTCGACGAATATTACGTGTCGCGTCGTGTGCGAAATTGACTCGAATTGGCCTAATCATCAAGGAAGGTTGTTCGGATGACATCAGACGACGAAACAGACCGCGCAAGTGCGTTTGGAACGTTGGTTTAAGCCTAGGGGGATGTCCATTTCGTTACGACGTCGCGAGCGGGTAAACATATATATATATATATATATACGAATTATCATTTTATGTCCAATCGTCGAAGAAGTTGTCCAGACGACCCCGAATGACAAAACTGACCACACCTGTGTCCGGAACGTCGATTTCACCTAGGAAAGACGTTCATTTTGCTGCGATGAGGTGTTTCGNCGGCTGCCCCGGCCCGACGAGCTATTCACTTCACCCCGTCCGGCCGCCCCTGTCCGACGAGCTTTTCACTTCGCTCCGTCCGGCCGCCCCGGCCCAACGAGCTTTCTGCTTCGCTCCGTTCGTCCGCCACGGCCCGACGAGTTTTTCACTTTGCTCTGGTTGGCATGACGCTCTAGTTCGACCGGATGCCTTGACCCGATTGACCAATTAATAGCATCACTGCATCCTACATATGTGTTGACATTTTTTTTGCATATTGTAGTGCATATGTATGGTCGCATCACTGCATCCTGTCTTGCATTTGTCTGTCTGCATGATTTTGGTCATATACTTATGTTGCACATTCTCGTCGGGCCTTTACCGTCACGGCGTGCCCACTCTTTACAGGTCACTGCCTTATTGGCATACCACCTAAGGCCGCTGCCACCATGACATGTCTATCCTCTTCGGGCCACTGCCACCCTGACATGCCCATTCCGTCAGGTCACTGCTATCACGGCATGCCCATCCTCTTTGAGTCGCTGCCACTACGGTATCCCCACCTTCCTTTAAGGCCCTGCTCCATGGTATACTCATCACTTGTGTTTTGACCAATCATTTCCATTTGCATGTTCATATGGATAGCGAGCCAGATCCATTAGGAGAGTGAATCCTGTGTTGGTCACGATGTTTTAACGAGCATTACTTGTCGGGTCGATCCCGATGAGCAATGCGAGTTAAGTCATCGGGATCGACACAAGTATGACTGTGCTAAGGATCTATTGGATCTAACTTGTGTCACCTCTCTTCGTGACACCCTTTAGATCTTTGGGATCTTTAGGAGGGGATCGGTGTGACGACCCCGTCAAAGTCATACCATGCTCAGACTCACTCTACACTTAGATGCTAGGTTGATGCACTTGTCATTATATGGTGTGCTATGCTAGGGTTTAGGATGCTAGGTAGTATTTTCGACACCCCTGACTATTTTTTGTGTGCTGTGTTGCCTTACGCTAGCCATGTGTCACTTTCTCTCCTTTTTCGGTGTGCTTGCATGCTTCTTATGTGTGACAGTATATTAGGACGATCTTCTGCAGGTGTCGTGCCTATTTATACACACTCACACAGGTGCTATTATGGGGGAGCATGTAATGATTTCTAATACTTTGCTTGCAGGTGCTCTTTAGCTCCCCCAATTATAAGGCACGTCTTATTATTTTTACGATGAACGGCGTGCCCGCTAACACTTGTTTTATGCAGGTCGAGTCTTTATTTTCCATTTCAAATTTATTTGATAAAGTCCTAGGAGAGTCTGTATTGGAAATAAGATACGGGCATGGGTTTTGAGGAGGATAGCGCACAAAACCATGTGAAGGGGACCATGAGCAACAGCTCATGTCCCGTACCTTAAGTCCCAATTTTACATTTGTGTATAGACTTAGGACCGGCCATATATATGCGGAGTCCGGCCACTTTTACTTCTTTTCNTTCTCTGGAATGGTGCTTGTCAGCCATATATATGCGGAGTCCGGCCACTTTTACTTCTTTTCCTGGATTATGTGGCCGGTCCAGCGGCATTTGGCCTTTTCTTTATATATTCTTTTGGGATGCTTTTCTTTCTTTCTCATCATGTGCGGCTTTGCATGTTAGAGCGTTTTATATTGTTTCTTCTGGACCTCACGTTCTAATTCTTTTTACCTAAAAATCCCAATAATAAAAATTAAGATAATCAAATTTTTTAGGGTAAAAACTTTCAAGCTTTTGTTAAATAAATTTTTACCTTTTGCATGGCCTTGGGGCCGGTTTTAAAAACGGTTTGCATGCATGGCGATAACCCAATCATATTTAATAGGGCCTCCACGCTTAGGCATATGATAGATAATTGCATCATATTTGCATGTTTCGAGGAGTGGCCCCTGTGCTTTTCCAATCTGACTGGCCTAGCATAATCTTGTTTAGGTGGTTGTCTAGCACGCTTAAGGTGTTAGGAGGCACCTCGATCCAGACGGGATATAAGTCCTTTTGTTTGAGTGTTTTCCAGCTTTGTAGTTAAACCTCCATTTTCCTTTTTTCTTGAGGCTTCTTTGCCACTTCGGCAGGTATAAGTCCCACCTCTCAAAACTCTAGCTTCTAGTGATAGGATAGAGTTTCCTTCCTTCGGCCTTAGGGCTACCAAGTTCCCCACGGATGACGCAATTTACGGATCACCGATGGGGTCTCTCTAGTTGTGTTGGGTCGACTACCTTTACGACCAGGTAGACTTAAGTTCCTAGTGGCTTGGGATGACGGGTCTGTGATACCCCAACCTGGCTACCTTTACCTCTTAGGACTACTTCTCCCCACATTTGACTACCCTTGTTGAGTCTTCTCTGCTCTTTTGACTTCGTTGATATCACTTTGACGACCCGATGCTGATAAGCTGCCGCCCGTTTGGGATACGTCGATTTGTCCTCTGCCCTTACGACCCGGATGTTCTGTGACGTATCGGGATACTCCCGTCAAGTGATTTATGATTATTTTGTATGTACTGTGTGCTGAGGAGCCGCTATCCATTTGGATGGGGGAGATTTACTCTCTGTCTGATGGCTTTGCATGAGCTTCAAAGCATTAGGACCGTTCCATACAAAATAATCACCTTTTGATAACCTATGCCCCAGAATCATGATAATAAAGTGAAACTCCTTTCATTGGGAGTCTTCGTGGGTATTTTCAAGATGTAATTAACCAGTAGGAATACATTCCTCTGGGAGACTTTTGACCCCAGAAAAATAAATGTTCTTTTTGGTTCTCTGGTTACGGGTGGCTTATATAGAGATTCTGCTCGTGGATATTGTTTTTTTTTTGGTATTTCGATTCGATTTTGTTTGGATGTATACTCTCGACCTATCACACGAGGATTACCCCTATATAAGTCTTCCGTCTCTTTTTTTTTAATGTTTGTCTATTTGTTGTCGTACGTTATTTTGCTATTTGATTCCTCTCCTCTTAGAGTCATTCATTTGATTCAGGAGAGAGACTTATTCGAATAGAAAAATTACATGATGGCACATAAATAGACAAGCTGGCAACTCCGAGATCTAAAAAGAACCGAGAAAAATAGACTGGTCCGACTGTACCAAATCCGAGACCCTCTTTTGACTTGGGAGTTCAAATTTTAACATTCCATAACTTTTCAAAAATTTGTAGTTTACCTTTTGGCATTTGTTTTGGCAAATGTCCCTATTGAATCAACTTTTGTACATAAGCGAAAAGTAAACAAAAGGCAATTCCATTAATTCGTTAGGATCATCATCCAAATTTACATGATTTTCAAGATTAGTAGAGGTAGAAGCACGGTAAAATTTTATCGGATTTGAATGCACACTACGGACTTCCTTGACCTCTAAACTCTTGACCTTTTGAGGGAGAATCGAAGTAAGGATCATAGTATTCACATAGTGGTTTATCCGATCATACATTATTTCATATTTACTTTTCTCCATATCTTCTAAGGATATCTTATACTGAGGTTTCTTCTATTTTATCATCATTATTTCATCTTCAGAACTATCCTCATCACCAATGTTGATGGTTGAACTAGTCTATTCAACAATTAGATTGATTCTTCCTCGACCGCATCCCCAACCTCAACCTCGAGTGCCCGAACCAAAAGATGCTCCACCAGTTTGATGTAGAAGGGTGGCTGAAGATTGTTGAAGCGGAGTTGAATATTCTCCTTTTTGTGAGTTTTCTGAATCTTCATTTTTTGCTTTGGATTCTCGCGCGAGAAGACATTTTTCTTTGGTGGCGCGTAGTAGGCAGCATCTTCATGAATACCGACTTCATGAATTAAAAACATTTGTAGATCTCTTTTAATGCAATATTCTTATCCTTTCAGTATTTGATGCACTGTTGTAGAGATGACGGAACCGTGTTGTGTTCATGAATTCACGGTCAACCAAGTAGAGCGTTAAAAGAGGTCTCAACATCGATGGTATGAAATTTAGCAGTTGTTGCTAGTTCTCCGTACTGCATAAGTAATGTGATCGATCTAAGGGCTCTTTATTCTTTTTGGTTAAATCTTCTTAGCATCATTTTATCGACCGTAAGTTCTTGAGCTTTGATGTCCAAATAGTTCAATGTCCGTAGGCTCATCAAGTTGAGAGATGCTCCTGGATCTACCAGAACTCTAAATAATACGAATCTGCCGATGTTGACGGAGACGTAGAGTGGTCGATTGTGGTCGGTGGTACCAAGCAACAAATTTTCATCTGTGAAGGTTACCCCTAACTGTTCTTTCAACGAGCAAACTTCATCCGAGGATGTGCTGGTCAACAGAGCTAAACAAATCTCTGGGTCAACAAAAGCTGTAACCAGAGCTTCTCTCATCTCCTTTGACAGGATCAGAGTGTCATAAATGCTTAGTCGGGTCGGCAACTTCCTAAGATGAGCTAGCACGTTGTAATCCAATTTGTATGACCTTCCACTTCTATCTTGACTGTGTGGTTCTTCCATTGACGGAGGTGGAGGTAATTCCTCTTGAGTTATTATTTGTTTTCCTTTGTTTGTAAAAGCTATCCTTGGGGGCAATACTTTCCCACTTCTTAAGTTTATTTCCGTAATTTCTTCTTTTGAGGTATCATTGTTGAATCTTCTAGAGTTCTTCTTTGTCGGAAAGATCTAAGTTGAGGGCGAGTGGTGTGTCGTGTTGTTTGAGGATTGGCTCCTTACTCTTGGTGTTGTCGTAAGCGGTATCGTTGATGTCTTCTTCAGTTTTGTTAGTGAGTTCATCAGACTCAAGTACGATTTGAGGATCATTTTGGGAATTGAGATCAGAGTTAAATTAGTCAAAATTGATCACGTCATCACTAGAAACAGTTAAAATATAGCCGAAATCACGATCATTATATTCATCAGCCCTTGTAGGGGTAAAAAGATAATCATACAAAGTCAGGGGTTCGAGGATTTTCTTCCCCGAATCTGAGACAACCAATCTAGTAGAGCAACCCCTATCCTACCCCCCGTGCTATCAATCTTCCTGATGGCGTTCTTATTTTTCTTTTACTTTGATGACAACGACTCTGACGGTGAAAGCTTCACCTCGGGCTTGTTAGTCTGAAGACTCTAAGCGATAGTTTGCTTTGAAGCGTTCTGGAATTGATTTAACATCTTCTTGAATGATTTGCTCCAAACTGTATCCCATCCATCTTTTCTGACATGTATGGAAGAATGTTTTGATGAATTATGTATTTGGTTTAAGACCCTCTTAAGCTTGTTCCAAGTTGTACTCCATCCATATTCTCCAGTGTACGAATCAATCAGAGAGATTGAAGCGACCGAAATAATATTTATGGAACCTTTTTCAGCTTCTTTTAAATACTCTTTCGGGATCGTTATATTTCCTTCTTTGAGATTTTTCTCGAGCCAATCTTTAAAGATGAAACATTCTTCTATTGTATGTCCCAATAATCTGTGATATGGGCAATAATTCGGTTGATCCTTCTTATCGACTTCTTCGGGTTTCTTTGGGTCTGGTAGTTTGAACTCAGGCTTCTTCATCAGACTTCTGAATATTTTAGATACAGCTTAATCTTTGAAAAAGTACACCATTTTTTTTCATTTTGCTAGAGATATTCCTTTATTATAAGATGATCCTCGTTGAGGCGGTTACTGGTTAGATTGGCTATTCTATTTCTAAGTCTGCTGTGATGAAGACTGACGAGGATTTTCTGCATATATCTTTATCGATTGTTTTCCTTTATCAACACTTGCAACTGTTCTGGATTTATTTTAAAACACTCTACTTGTTTTGGATTTCTCATAAGAATCCATATGTTTGATTTATTCCTGAAGACTGCTAGCCTTGCTGAGTAGCTTCTCGAAGGATTTGATGGTGAGTCCCTTGAGTATGAAAGCTGCTAGTCCATGAATGCTTTCTAGTAGGATCTCTATCGCATGATGTTCATGTAGCGGAGGTTCACACTTCATGTTAAGGTTTCTCCATCTCAAAATGTAGTCCACCAAAGTCTCGTTGGTCTTTTGTTTTTCCATCATGAGTTCTTATACAAACACATGATGTTGCGCTCCGGTGAATCTCTTCACAAATAATTTTTTCCAGCTCAACAAATGTCTTTACTGATCCGTTGGGCAAATCGGCATACTAATTGAAGGCGATCCCTGACAGACTGCTAACAAACTGTTGGAAAAGTAAAGTCTCACTATTTCTTGTGTTGTCACAACTGACTCAGAAATGTGCTATATGTTGTCTGGGATTTCCGCTCCCGTTGAATATCCTAAAGTTTGGGGCCACGAAACCCTTGGGGAAGGGTATGACATCGAATTCTTCCGGGTAAGGTCTACCCTTTAGAATCAATGCACCACCCTTGGATTGGGTTAAAGCCTCCCGAACATGCTCGACTATTTGCTTAAATTCTTTCTCTGGAATGGTGCTTGTCAGCGCTATTTTTGATTGGAGGAGAGTTGCCCGTAAGAAGCTGTTGGTCACCGGAATTGAAATCCTGTAGCCCGCTTCGGAAGGACGTTAAAGTATGAAATCAAACTGACCTCATATTATTCATAGTTTAAAATAAAAGAGCACAGTACCTCAAATTCTGTATCTATCCCGGAGGATAAACACAAGACTTGAGGATGAGGCTCAATCAAACAAACTAAGGAAAGTATGAAGTCCGTTTGGTCTGTGAAACCTTTTTTTTTTCCGACAAGTTCCCCTATTTAACATAAAAGATTAAATAGGGTTTATATTAAGCTGGGTAAGAATATGTTTCCTATAAGTGCAAGCCCCTACAGTTAATTACATCTTAAATGACCAAAGCCACCAAAGAAGACTCTCGATAAAAATCAAGAAAAATTAACTTCAAGGAATTTCAAAGGGTAGGACTCTTCAACGAAATCGGCCGTAGAGGTTTGAAAGGGGATTGGTTCAAATTTGGAACATTTTATTATAGAATCTAAAAGAAGAAGGACTAAGGGATGTCATGGATCCAGAGGAGAACCTCAGTGACTTCCTAAGCTATCCTAATACTTGGCTTTAATTTTGAGGATAAATATTTAGGTGTTTCATCCTGCCAATTTTATTTATTAGGGCTTACATTTGTGTGAAACGATCACACAAATAGTCTAGAAGATATGAGGATTTAGGTCATGACAAACGACGACATCGGAATCCTAAGACGTGTTAGGGCTTATATTGTATAGCAGGGCTATGCAAAGACTTAAAGATAAGGTGAGGATTTACGTTGCATAAGCAAGCAACCTAGAAGTCCTATGGCTTTGTTGTTTAAGTCTAAGGAAGATTGATTTAGTTGGGGAAGACAGGTTTTGTTGTTGAAGATGGTCTTGCTGCCCACCATGCTAGGTCCAAGCTCCTTGCCANTTTTTGTTATCTCATCATCACTTATATATATATATATATATCTATATATATATATATATTCTGCTCTACTCATGAGCTGTACAAAAAAAAAAAAATAACAAATAAAAATCGCATGCTCTCTCTCCTATTATCATCATATCTTATTTATTTAAAAGGGATGCCTTGATTTCTTCATGAGGAGAGCTTCTCGACCCGCCCGGAGTAGCCACCAAGGATTTAGGGAGAGCCAACCTCGTCGCTGTCGCCGACCTCCCTTGCCGACAAACACAACCGTTGACGTCCAGCTCTGCCGGAGAGCCTTCCCCACTTCGAATCTCGCCGACCAGACACGACAGAACTCCTCCCCCTTGGCCAGCCGCGTGCTGAGGTCTTCCTTTCCCGTCGGCCACCTCGTCGGAGTGATTCTAGACCTCCGGAATAGGTGACCTTGCCAGGGTTCCCCTCCGTCGCTGAGCTTTTTTGCTTGTAGCATTCCCCCGTCCATTTTTGGAAGTCTTCTTTCCTTCGGCCGGTTCCCTTTTGGCTCCTCCTCCGTGTCGGCCTACCTCCTCGCCGACGTCAATTTCGTGACAAAGCAGCCACATTCCAATACACAACTCTATATTTTGTGCATTTCTTCTTGCTTATGTTGTCCTGGTTGTGTGCTACCAGCGTTCCACCACCGCCACATCATCATCGAGCTTTTTCTGCGACCAAATGCGTCGCTGGAGCAGTTCGACGTTGCTGGACAGCAAACCTCGTCGCCGTTCAGTGGGGTGCAAAAGTCTTGGACCGTGTGCAAAGGAACTTCCTCGAACTGCATTGGGCTTCTCGCAAACGTCGCAACGGTATAAATTCTTTAAAACCCCTACATTTCACTTTCTAGCCAGCCTTAGGTTTTAGCGGTGATAGGCGTGCGGGTTTGATCGCCCGCACGGGGTGGGTGGGTCGGCAAGTTCTGACACGACGGCACATCTATGTGATGGATCGTTTGTTTTCCTAGAGGTGACCTTTAGGATAGGATTCTCCTTACGCAACCAAGTCCCCTACGATAGCCAAGCGCATCCTATTTAATTGTTAGCCTTGGCACAAAAATCCTAAGGGTTGGAGCCTATTTCGCTCCCGTTTGCTTTGTTTGCTCCGGTCTTGTTAGAAAGATCAGAGAATGTGCCTTCGCTAAATGAGAAAATGCAAATCATTAGCTCATTTTGTAAAGCATAGAGGTGTCGTGAAATCCAGAAAAGCGTCGTCGCTAGTCTATTTCACGACAAGGTGGGGAACTTCCCTCTTGAAGATCCGGAGAGAAGTTTCCCACCTGCCTCGCCAAAGCAAAGGCGGCAATCGCCGTCTTTCTATATGTTGACCCTAGGTTTCCCGGGTAAAATCGTTAGCACGAGAACGGCTCCCTATTACATGTGATTATTTGCATGTCGTGTTTTGCATTCACTTCCCCCCGTCTAGCCGCCTGGGCCCCGGCGAGCTATTCATTTCACCTCGTCCGGCCGCCCCGGTCCGGCGAGCTTTTCACTTCGTTCCGTCCGGCCGCCCTGGCCCGACGAGCTTTTCACCTCTCTCCGTTCGACCGCCCAGGCCCAACGAGCTATTCACTTCACCTCGTTCGGCCGCCCCGGCTCGGCGAGCTATTCACTTCACCTCGTCCGGTCGCCCCGGCCAGATGAGCTTTTTACTTTGCTATGTTCGGC
>JXCR01131199.1:0-13272 GCA_002079205.1 Phalaenopsis hybrid cultivar | reverse complement strand
GTCCTTCCGAAGCGGGCAACGGGATTTCAATTCCGATGACCGACAGCTTCTTACGGGCAAACCCCACACCAAAAATAGTGCCGACAGGACTAAATTTGTTTCTTCATAGCATTTGAGAACTTTAGAAAATTATTTTAAACATGAGTCAAATGAAGTTCCAAACACTAAAAAATCATTCATAACGACTTCAATCCCTTTTTCAACTAAATCAGAAAAAGGGATTGAAGTGTAGCAGGGGCATTACATAAACCAAAGTTCATTCTTCTAAAAGCAAATGTACCATAAGGACTGGTAAATGTTGTTTTCTCTTAATCCAACATTCTTCTAAAAGTAAAAGTACCATAAGGACTGGTAAATGTTGTTTTCTCTTGATCCTCATACATAAACCAAAGGGCATCCTTCTAAAAGCAAAAGTACCATAAGAACTGGTAAAAGTTGTTTCTCTTGATCCTCAGGAGATATTTTAATTTGGTGATAACCAGTATATCCATCCAGAAAATAAAAGTATTTATGCCCAGCTAGTCTATCCAACATTTGATCAAGAAAGCGTAGTGGAAAACGATCTTTCTTTGTGGCGTAATCAAAGCATTATTTCTCCTACTCTCAATCTCTTAAATATTGATAATGGCATAAAGTTAATGCTTGCACCTAAATCACATAAAGCTTTCCCATAAAATTTGACACCTATTATACATGGAATAGTAAAGCTACCAGGATCTTTAAGCTTTTCAAGAAGTTTTTTCTAAATTATAGCACTGCACTCTTCACTAAGTGTGACAGTCTCATTATCTTCAAACTTCTTTTTCCTATTGAGAATATCCTTCATAAACTTTACCTAGCTCGACATTTGTTCTAAGGCTTCAGCAAATGGAATATTAATTGTAAGCTTCTTAAAAATTTCCATAAACTTTGAAAATTGCTTATCCAACTTCTGTTGACGAAGCCTCTGAGGAAATGGAGGTGGTAGTTTTTTCCATTCAATTTTTAGTGAAGAAATAGGTCTTTCTGAAACTTTCGAAGCATCCTCTTTTGTTCTTCAATTTCATCTCTCTCTACTTCAATTTCTTTTTGAACCCTGCCTTCCAACTCTCTTTCGCTTCTAGGTTGAATGGCTTTTACTTGCTCTTTATTCTAGTCTTTTGAATCTATTTCAGTATTACTAGGAAGTGTTCCTTGGGGTCTATTACTTAATGAATTTGCGATATGTTCAAGTTGATTCTCAATATTTCTAATTGTAGCTCCTCGACTTTGTAAATGATTTCCCATTTATAACATCACTTCTTCTATAGATAACTTCTTCTCCTTAAATTGTGGATTACTGTTGAAACCTAGAGGATAAGTAGATTTATTATTATTATTCCCTTGTTTATTCAATTTTATCACTGGGTTTACTTTGTTGTTCCCCCATTGCTGGTTACTACCACCTGAAGTATTATTCCAATTAAAATTAGGAAAGTGTTTCCAACCTGAGTTATAATAATTTGAATATGGGTTATTTGGCTTGTTATTTATGGCATTCAAAGTTTCTAATGATGCTTGAGAATCTACCATTTGACCTAATAAATTCTCTTCAAGCATGAAAATTGTTTGAGAAAAATTCATTTCAAATTGGTCTAACTTCCTTGAAATTGTAGCAACTTAATTTGCTAACATAGTAAATGCATCAGATTCATTAATATTGACTACTTTTTTAAGATTTATTTTCTCAGAAGGCCATTGAAAATTATTGGTAGTCATTTCTTCAATTAAGGCATAAGCGTCATGAACTAGTTTTGATATTAATGAACCACTAGCAGAGACATCGATAATAAATCTAAGAGACCAGCTAATCAATTATAAAAAGTTTGAATTATAAACCAATCTGGTATAGCATGGTTTGAACACTTTATTAAGAGTTCTTTAAATCATTCTGATGCTTTATAAGTAGATTCCCCTTCATACTAATTAAGAGATGTAATATCATTTCTAAGCTTAGCAATTTTTTATGGTGAAAAATATTTAGCAAGGAATTTTTGTGCTAAATTGCCCCAAGTTATGATAGATCCAGGTGCTAACGAATGCAACCACATCTTAGCTTTATCCCTCAGTGAAAAAGGAAATAATCTAAGTTTTATGGCATCATCTAAAACATCATCATATTTAAATGTAGCACACAATTCTAAAAAATTGGCAAGGTGTAAATTTGGATCTTCAGTTGATGATCCCCCAAAGTGATTATTTGATATCATTTGAATAGTAGTAGGTTTAACCTCAAATGAATTAGCCACTATAATAGGTTTTTGAATACTACAATAAAGTCCATCTACCGTAGGGTTGGCATAATCTCTTAATGGTCTAAATTCTTGATAAATTTTAGCATTTTGATTATTTTGATCTGCCATTTCTGTAATTTTTTTAGATTTTTCAAAATTTTTAATTTTTTTTGCTTTTTCTGATTTTCTTAACAGTTCTTTCTAATTCAGAATCTAGGGCACTAGTCCTTCAAAACCTGAACTACACATACACTAACAATAAAATAAAATAAAATAAAACACTCAAAAATACTTTATAAATAAAATACTATAATAATATATTCCTACAATAACTCTTAAAATTTAAAGAAGACTTTCTAAAATAAAAATTTCCTTTCAATCAATCCTCGGCAACGACGCCAAAAACTTGATCCCGACTTTTTATATACAACAGTATAACAATGTATTTGATTATATTTTTCACTTGTATTTCCTTACTTTGCAACAGTACCAAAAACTTGATCCTGAAGAAAATAAGAATTTAACATTTTAACTTAATATATATTGGGATACTACGCAAGTATACATATCATTATCAAGTAATATAGGACTTTTTGATTTAGCCCCGAATATCAAACCTATATGGATTGTTCACAATATGCGATAATTAAAGTAACAAACTTACTACTTTAAAAAGATAAATTATTAAATTATAGTTTTTATAAGATTGAAATTTAAACTCTTTTTGGTATTTTTAATGTTTAAAAATGAAATAAAAACTTATTAAAGATAACCTGAGTTTATGTAAAAGAAAATCACTGAATACGAATATCTTTCTCCTTATCATGAATTAGTAATAAGTATAAGAATTCTGTTGTGGAAGTATTCAAATTGTGTTGTACTTGAATCAGTAATAAGTATAGGAATTCTGTTGTGAAAGTATGCAAATTGTGTTGTGCCAAATAAAAAACATTCTTTACCCTTACTAGAGATGCTATAAAGAACATTGGCTAATTTAAAGTTTGAATAGTTCTGATGATTGGTTAGGCAGAGAAGATACTAGCTCTCACTCTAGAGTTTCCTCAATTCCCTCCACTTGGGGGCTAACATCTTGTATCAAAATAAATAATAAACCAAGTTGGGGGCTTTAGCCTGTCACTCTAAAGTCCTCTAACTCTACACCCTCAAAGATTATTTCTCTATTTATATGCACTCAATCATATGAACTACATTCTCATTCATATAATCTCATGTGATTCTTTCCAATTGTTGACTGAGACAATAACATCCCGGTTCTTACATGTTCTCACGATAAATTTTAACATCTAGATGGGACAGATCAAGAAGTAAATGAAGTGCATGAAATTAAATCATCACAACTTCTTCCAACATTAAAGATTAATATTCTCCATAACTTCCATTCAACACTTTAATTACTTATCATTTTAAGAAGAAAGATAAAGAAAAATACTCATAATCCATGGAGAAAACAAAACCATACTTTAGTTTAAAAGTAGAAATCATTGTCAAACAAACAAGAAGTCTCGATTAAAACCAAATGTAGTTTAATTTAAAAGTAGAAATCATTGTCAAACCAACAAGAAGTCTCGATTAAAACCAAAAGTAGTTTAGAAAGTAGAAATCATTGTCAAACCAACAAGAAGTCTTGATTAAAACTAAAAGTAGTTTAATACACTTCAGTTTAAAAGTAGAAATCATTGTCAAACCAACAAGAAGTCTCGATTAAAACCAAAAGTAGTTAAAAAAAAAGATAAAAACTTATCTCAAATCCTCCACCAAACTCTTGAAGTTCCTTTGAATCTCTTCTCTTTTACAACACTTTAATCTCAAACCTCCACCAAACTCTTGAAGTTCCTTTGAATCTCTTCTCTCTTACAACACTCTTAACTCTCAAAATATAACTAAAAATAAAAGGAAAAATAAATTTGTGGTGCCTGAAATATTCTCCAAAAACTTCTTCACAAACTTATTTAAGAATTTTTCAGGACCCTTCTAAAAGTCTCAACTTCCTTCTTTTATAGTTTTCCAAGAGGTGCATTAGTATCTCTCCAATATGTGTCTTGATTTGATGTATTTACCAAGGGATGTCTCCTTTCACAAGTCCTTTAATTATATTTTCATCCTTGGTGGTTATAACCTCCCACTTTAGCCAATAGGTGCCTCAAATATCCCTTCAAAATTTGTCAAAATGAATTAACTTGTCAAGTAACTGTCACTAGCGCTTAAGCGTGGGGAATTTAGTGCTTAAATGTGACCTTCTCTATTTCTCCGGCGCTTAAGTGCCGGTTCTGGCGCTTAGGCATCAAAATACTTTTGCATCATTTTTGCATATTTGCTCCAAATTTGATCCTTTTTCACTCCTTTTAGCATTTTTCACCTTTTTACTCATATCTAAACAACACACAAATATCTTCCATTAAAGCGCAATATCTCAAAAATAGGTATAAAAATGTGTCTAAAACATAATATAATTTAGGTGTATCAGTTTGCACACAAATACCTTCCATTAAAGTACAATATCTCAAAAATAGGTATAAAAATGTGTCTAAAAACACTATATATTTTAGGTGTATCATCAATATCTCAAAAATAGGTATAAAAATGTGTCTAAAAACACTATATATTTTAGGTGTATCAATGACTTATTTTTATATAAACAAGGAAAGGATCATACTTTCGAAGATGTGTGCCTTTAGAAGAAACTTATAAAAGTATCCAAAAATGTCATAATTATAATTTTGGGGACATTTTGGTGTTGATAAAACAACATACAAAATTTAAAAATCTGGATTTTATTGGCCTACAATCTTTAGAGATGTTAATGTTTATATCAAAACTTATGATTGATATCAATGAGTAGGCAATATTTCTAGGAGGAATGAGATGTCCCCTTAATTATGTATTAGAAGTTGAGATATTTGATGTTTGGGGATTAGATTTCATGGGACCATTTATACCATCTTTCAGGAATTTATATATATTGTTTGTAATAGATTATGTATCCAAATAAATAGAAGTTGTTGATTTACCTCGATGTGATGCTCAAAGTGTTGCAAAGTTTTTAAGAATGAATATATTTTGTAGATTTGGGATGTCAAGACTAATCATAACTGATGGGGGAAGTTATTTTAGAAATGCAATAATGGAGAAATTATTAAAGAAATATAATATTAACCATAGAATTGCTACTGCTTATCATCCTCAGACAAGTGGTTTAGTTGAATTTCCCAATCATGAAATTAAGAGAATATTGGAAAAATCTATGAATCCAACTAAAATGGATTGGTCAGCTCTTGACTATGCTTTGTGGGCTTATAGGACTGCATACAGAACTCCTATAGGAATGCCCCTATAATGGCTAATATTTGGGAAAGCATGTCACTTACCAGTTGAACTTAAGAATAAAGCACATTGGGCGATTAAGGAATTTAATTATATTTGAAAGATTCTAGTGAGAAGATGTTAGTGCAATTAAATGAGCTTGAAGAAATAAGAAATTAATCTTATGAAAGTGCTAGGATTTACAAAGAAAAGATGAAGATGTCGCATGATCGGATGAATCTTGCTAAAAAGTTTTTAGCCACGGCAACAAGTTTTGCTTTATAATGCAAGGTTAAGATTATTTTCTGGCAAACTTAAGTCCAGGTGGATGGGCCCATTTATTGTGATGAAAGTTTATCCTTATGAAACTGTGGATATCAAAGATCCAAAAACTGAGAAAATATTTGAAGTGAATGGTCACAGACTGAAATCCTAATTTTAGGTATCCAACTTAAATTAAATAATTTTTTATGTTGGTTAAACCAGAATAAGCACTGGTTACGTCCGGCTGACAACATTAAACCAAGCGCTCTGTGAGAGGCACCACATAGTTATTTGTGTGTTTGTTTTTATTTTTATGTTGTTGTGTGTGATTTAGAAATTTCTTGTAGTATTTTGACTATATATTGAGTTAGTGGTTATTCTAAGACCTTAAAAGATGACTTAGACATTTCAGAATGAATATTTGGATGTTAAGTTGACATGTGTTAAATTGAGCACTGGCGCTTAAGCGCCAAGATCCAGTGCTTAAGCACGACAGTTAAAAAACATGTGCAACTTTGGTTTGTAGAAGTTCTAATGGTGAATTGGTTAGCTTGAATGTGTGAGAGCAGTTCTAGGATGTGTCTAAGAGTTATGGAGGAGGTTTAGAGCCTATAAATAGAAGGGAATAAATAGAAATTTCACCACACCTTCATTTAATCCTTCAATTCTAAGTGAAAAGAGAGAAGTTTTGAAAAATTTCTTCTTAGGAGAGTGATTCAAAGAAGGAGGAAGTAATGAGAAAGAATTTTATTAGTTAGAGTGCGCAAGAGCTATACAATGGTTTCCTTGTCGTTAGTATCAAAGGAATAGTGAAGAAAATAACTAAAATTGAGGCTAGTGTGGCTTCAATTGAAGCCAAAGTGATAGAAGTTAACTCACAGCTATATCATATGGGATGGCAACTTAAGATGCAGTTTAGGCATACCAGTTTTATAGAAGAAGCGGGCAAGGCAATGTATCTGAAGAACAAGGGATTTTAAGAAGATTCAACCAGAGTTATTATTCATCATCCGTTCTTTCAGATATACATTCCACATGCTGAAGGAGAGACTAACGATAGGTCAGAATTTCTTCCATTGACTAGGGAATGGAATTAAGTTTGTTATTTAAATTTTTTATGCTTAGTGTTTTGACAGCGACTTTATATATGCTTAAAAATACAAGAATTTGATACTACTACTAGAAGATTTTATTCCCCGGCAACGGAACCAAAAACTTGACAACTGTTATAGATTTGATAAATATGTGTATAAAATATTCAATAATTGCAAAGTCACACTTATCAACGGAAGTATACGTATCGCTCAGGTAATATAGGGCTCTAATGAAGTCCTTGATATCGATCCCATAGGGAGTAATAATAGAGGCTACGAACTAAGATTTAGAAAATCAATAATTAATCACAANTATATATATATATATATATATATACATATATTTCATTTGGATTGCTTTCAATCCTATATATATCTATATATTTTTTTCTTTTCTTTTCACGGATTATTGTCAATCCTTTCTTTTTCTTTTTCAAGTGAGGATTACTGTATCTGGATAGCCTTTAATGATTTTGAACATCAGATTTTTTACCCTAAATTTGAAACTCAAAGCATTCCTTTACCTTATAACNAAATTTGAAACTCAAAGCATTCCTTGACCTTATAACTATTTCATATCTTTTACATCATTGAGCCCCAATCTTTTCTTCTCAAATGAATTTCTAAGATTCTTAATTTTTCAAAATATAGTTTCCTTTATTTTAAATAGTTAACTATAGTCTTATTCTCTTATACTAAATATCTTAATCTAAAAAAATAATTTTCCTTACAAAAATATTCCTTTAAATCTATAAATAGTTAACTATAGTCTTATTCTCTTATACTAAATATCTTAATCTACAAAATTGATTTTCCTTACAAAAATATTCCTTTAAATCTACTATATACACTTTAAAATATCTCAAAATATAGTTACCTGAATTAAATTCACTACATAAAATCATATTAATAATTTTTGAAAGTATTGAAAATATAGTTATCTGAATTAAATTCACTACAAAAAATCATATTAATAATTTTTAAAAATATTAAAATTGAGAACGTCTAATAGTTAATCTTCTTCTTCTCTTCCCTAAACTTAAATTTTTCAATATGGAATGATACAGGCGGAAAGAAAAATTCTAAATATAAATCATACCTCAGTACTTTATGCATTTTCATCATTCTGAAATTTTTGCAGTTCCTTCTCAAAATTTTTACCTCAACTGGTCTGTAATATTAGGAGCTTTCTATACATATAAATCATTAGAGAACAATTTTCCAAATTTTTAGAAATTCTTAAGAAGTTAACAGTGAATATTCCCTTCGTAGAGGCCTTCTTAAGAAATTAACAGTAAATATTCACTTCATAGAAGCTTTAGAGCAAATGCCCAATTATGTATTTATGAAAGATATTTTGAACAAGAAAAGGAAGTTCACTGATAATGAGACTGTTGCACTTAGTGAAGAGTGTAGTGCAATTATTCAGATGAAAGATATTCTGAACAAGAAAAGGAAGTTCACTGATAATGAAACTGTTGCACTTAGCAAAGGAAAGATATTTTGAACAAGAAAAGGAAGTTCACTGATAATGAGACTGTTGCACTTAGCGAAGTGTTATTTTGAACAAGAAAAGGAAGTTCACTGATAATGAGACTGTTGCACTTAGCGAAGAGTGTAATGCAATTATTTAGAAAAGCTTTCTGAAAAATTACAAGAACCAGGTAGTTTCACTATACCGTGTGCTATCGGTGAAAGATTTTATGGAATAGCTTTATGTGATTTAGGATCCAGCATCAATCTTATGCATATATCAATTTTCAAAAGATTAAGATTAGGAGAAGTCTCACCTACTTCTGTAACTCTTCAGTTAGTGGATCGTTCAATTACTTATCCTAAGGGAGTTATAGAAGATGTGTTAGTAAAAGTTGATAAATTTATCTTTCCTGTGGATTTTATTGTTTTAGATATGGAGGAAGATAAAGAAATGCCTATAATTTTAAGGAGACCTTTTTTAGCTACTGGAAAAGCTATGATAGATGTTCAAAAGGGAGAATTAACTATGAGAGTTAACGATAAAGAAGTGACTTTTAACATTACGAAATCTATGAATTAGCCTGTAGTTGAAAAAGATAATGAATGTTTTTGCATGGAAATTAGTGAGAATCTATTGAACGAGCATTTGAAAGAATATTTTGAAGAGAAAAAAGATTTTGAAGACAAAGATGAAGTTTGTTTAGACAAAATAAAAAATAAAGAATTAGATTATGTTCAAGAAAGATTTGAGATGTTGGATATTACAGGAAATGCTGATAAGAATCTAGTTCCGTCAATTATAAAACCACCTGAGCTTGAGTTGAAATTATTGCCTAACCACTTGAAGTATGTGTTTCTGGGAAACTCATCTACATTACCTGTTTTTATATCTTCAGAGTCAGATGATTTACAAGAGCAAAAACTTTTGGATACATTAACAAGATATAAGAAAGATTTTGGTTGGACCTTAGCTGATATTAAAGGAATCAGTCCTTCAATCTGTATGCACAGATTTATACTGGATGAACAATATAAACCAAGAGTTGATCCACAAAGGAGATTAAACTCAATGATGAAAGAAGTAATCAAGAAGGAAATTTTAAAATGGTTGGACACTGAAATTATATATCTTATTTCAAACAGTGCTTGGGTAAGTTCAATTCATTGTGTTCCTAAAAAAGGAGGGGTGACTGCTGAAGCATAAGAGAATAATGAATTAATACCTATCAGACAAGTTACTTGGCAGCGTATTTGCATTGATTATAGAAAATTAAACACTGCCAATAGGAAAGATCACTTTCCTTTACCATTTTTAGACCAAATAGTGGATAGACTTGTTGGGTACAAATATTTTTATTTTTTAGATGGATATACCAGCTACCATCAAATTCCTATTGCTCTTGAGGATCAAGAAAAGACAACATTTACTAGTCCTTTTAGAACTTTTCCTTTTCGAAGAATGCCTTTCAGATTATGTAATGCACCTGCAACATTCCAGAGATGTATGATGATATTGCTCCTGAGGATCAAGAAAAGACAACATTTGCTAGTCCTTTTGGAACTTTTGCTTTTCGGAACATGTCTTTCGGATTATGTAATGCACCTGCAACATTCCAGAGATGTATGATGTCTATATTTAGAAAGTTAATTGATGATAGAATAGAAGTGTTTATGGATGATTTCTATTATATTTAGTAAGTTAATTGATGATGGATTGGAAGTCTTTATGGATGATTTCTCTATATTTGGAATATTTGATGCATGCTTAAATTATCTTGAAAAAGTTTTGGAGTTATGCGAAAGAACTAATTTAGCTCTAAATTGGGAGAAATGTTAATTTATGGTTGCATGAGGAATTGTGTTAAGGCATATAATTTCAAAAAATGGTACGGAAGTAGACCCTGCAAAATTTCAAGTTATATCTAAATTAACACCTCCTACTAATGTAAGAGGGGTTAGAAGTTTTCTTGGACATGTTGGTTTTTACAGGCGTTATATTAAAGATTTTTCAAAAATTACCAAACCTTTATGCCAACTTTTAGAAAAGGACAAGAAATTTGAGTTTACTGAAGACTATTTAAATTCCTTTGAGTTATTAAAAGAAAAGCTAATCACAGCCCCTATAATAGTTTCACCTAACTGGGAGAAACCATTCGAACTGATGTGTGATGCTAGTGATTATGCTATTGAAGCTGTTCTTGTATAAAGGTATGATAAGATTTTTAAAGTTATATACTACGATAGTAAAACTCTTAATGATGCTCAAATTACCTACTACTTTACTGAAAAAGAGTTACTAGCAATTGTGTATGCTTTAGATAAATTTAGATCTTATTTAATTATTACTGAAAAAGAGTTACTGACTATTGTGTATGCTTTTGACAAATTTAGATCTTATTTAATTAGACTGAAAAAGAGTTACTGGTCATTGTGTATGCTTTAGACAAATTTAGATCTTATTTAATTGGAACTAAATGTGAAAGAGTTACTAGCAATTGTGTATGCTTTAGATAAATTCAGATCTTATTTAATTGGAGCTAATACTACGCTAGTAAAACTCTTAATGATGCACAAATTAACTATACTATTACTAAAAAAGAGTTACTGACGCTAGTAAAACTCTTAACGATGCTCAAATTAACTACACTGTTACTAAAAAAGAGTTACTGGATTGTGTATGCTTTTGACAAATTTAGATCTTATTTAATTGGGACTAAATGTGTTGTGCACACTCATTGTGTATGCTTTAGAAAAATTTAGATCTTATTTAATTAGGACTAAATGTGTTGTGCACACTGGTGCTATTAAATATATGATGCAAAAGAAGGATGTCAAACCAAGGTTAATTAGATGGATACTTTGGATGCAAGAATTTGATTTTGTGGTTATTGATAGCAAGGGAACTGATAAACAAATTGCTGATCATTTGTCGAGATTAGAATAACATGAAGTATCTGACACTGACAATGAAATTACGGATAGTTTCCCTGTTGAACAACTCTATAATATTAATGAGTGGAACATACCATGGTATGTTGATATTATTAATTATATTGTAAGTGATATTTTGCCACCTATGCTGACATTGCAACAACAAATAAAAATCATTCATGATGAGAAAGCATATTTTTGGGATGAGTCTTACTTATATAAACAATGTAAGGATCTTATTATGAGAAGATGTATACCTTATGAAGAAACTAAACTAATTATTCAGAAATTTCATGATTCTGAATTTGGATGACATTTTGAAACTGATAAAACTGCTTATAAAATTTTACAAACTGAATTCTATTAGCCTACTCTCTTTAAAGATGTTTACAGATACATAAAAACTTGTGATTGATGCCAATGAGTAGGCAATATATCTAGAAGAAATGAAATGCCTCTGAATTTTATGTTAGAAGTTGAGATATTTAATGTTTGGGGATTTTGATTTCATGGGACCATTTATTCCTTCATCTGGGAACTTATACATATTAGTTGTGGTAGACTACATTTCAAAGTGGATTGAAGCACAAGCTTTACCACATTGTGACGCTAAAAGTGTTTCAAGATTATTAATGAAAAACATTTTCATTAGATACGGAATGCCGAGAGTGATTATCACTGATGGAGGATCACATTTCAGGAATAAATACATTCAGAGATTGGCAAAAAAGTTTAATGTTATTCATAGAATCTCTACTTCCTATCACCCTCAGACCAGTGGATTAGCTAAAGTTTCTAATAGAGAGATTAAACAAATACTAGAGAAGACTATAAACCCTAGTAGAGTAGATTGGTCTACTAGACTGAATACTACATTATGGACTTATAGGACTGCTTATACAACTCCTATTGGAATAACTTCTTACAGGCTGATTTTTGGAAAGACTTGTCACTTACCATTAGAATTGGAGCATAAAGCATATTGGGAGATTAAAGAATTCAATTATAATTTGAAAGATGTTGGTGAGAAGAGATTGTTATTGTTGGGCGATTAAAGAATTCAATTATAATTTGAAAGATGTGGTAAGAAGAGATTGTTATAATTAAATGAATTGGAAGAATTAAGAAATGAATCTTATGATAATGACATAATTTATAAGGAGAAACTGGAAGAATTAAGAAATGAATCTTATGATAACGACAGAATTTATAAGGAGAAACTAAAGTTAAGGCGTGATCGGAAGATTAATCAGAAGAACTTTGAACCAAGACAAGAAGTTTTGNGACAAGAAGTTTTGCTTTACAATACAAGGCTGAAGTTATTCCCTGGGAAATTGAAGTCTCGTTGGTTATGACCCTTTACTGTGACTAATTTATACTTACGGAATGTTGAAATCAGAGAAATTGAAGTCTCGTTAGTTAGGACCCTTTACTATGACTCAAGTTTATACTTACGGAGCTGTTGAAATCTAGGAAATTGAAGTCTCATTGGTTAGGGTCATTTACTGTGACTCAAGTTTATACTTACAGAGCTATTGAAATTGAAGATCAGAAAACGAAATAGATTTAAAGTAAATGGACACAGATTAAAGCCGTATTTTGAGGGTAAAAGACCAAATTTTGAAGAGGTTTTAATGATCAGTCAACCTGAATAATTTCTAAATAGGTCGGGCCTGATGAAACTAAACCAAGCGCTTTATGGGAGGCAACCCATATTTATCTTTACTTTATTCGCAATTATAGTAGTTGCAAGCGCTTTATGGGAGGCAACCCATAGTTATCTTTATTTTTATTGCAATTATAGTGTTTTTTTTTTTTTTGAAATTATCATTACTTTGTGGTAGTATTGAACTATACTACTCATATTTACCTTTGAATCATCATAAAAATTGGATCCATAGAGAAAATTGGAACGCATTCGGACTAGAGCAAAA